>QEOT01001255.1:29521-75185 GCA_003123785.1 Pterocarya stenoptera
GGAGATTGTTGGATTGCATGTGGAGTCTCGTTTGTGAGTAGAAAAGCGTAGATAGAAAGTTTACTTGACTATCGCTCGACCTAGTACTTGAGCGAAACTCAACTCGTGAGTTCGCTTGAGGTTCGCTCGACTGTGGGCTTGAGTGAAAATCAGGCAAATTGTTCACTCAAGTTTCGTGTGATGTTGGGTTCGAGCAATGCACCAACCCTAGTGTTCGCTTGAGTAGAGCTTGACAGATCACTTGAGCCAATGTCAAATTGGTTGTTCACTCGAGACGTGCTAGACACTTGCTTGAGCCAAGAACTTAATTTTGCCGTTTAGGGTTTCCTGCGCCGTTTTCACTATATATATATGTAATGTTTGTTCTTTTGTGAGTATGTTCAGCAAATCAAAGTGAACAAAGGAGACAAAGGTATAAGAGCATACTGAGAGAGTGAAAAGGCCTTAAAGAGTGAGAATTGAGATTGTGTGAGTGGAGTGGTACTTTTATAACTCACTGTGTGTGATTGTAATCTCCTTTCGAATAAAATTTCCTATAGTTCTATGGACGTAAGCACGTTGCCGAACCACATAAACTTGTATTGTGTGATTGACTACTTTGCTTTTATTGTTGTCTTTCCTATTTATGTTGATGAAATTTTTATAGCAAGTAATTTTGCTATCAACATTAGCAAATTCAATCATTTTCTAGCTCATAAAGGTTCATCTACCTCACCATCACACAAATCAACGTTGTATACTCCATTAACATTTTGACCATCACTACAACAAGTTTGGACTTTCATGTCGGTGTAGCCTTTGTGACGGTCTAAACACTGTCACGAAATACTCTTTTTAGTAACATCTTGACTTTTTTGTTCAGGATATATAAATGATAGCCTATTGAGGACATATCATCCTTTATTGATGTCCGAAGAGACCCAATCTATTGGTTGACGTGTGCAGTAATATCTTACACAATTGCATCGACCCAAAAAAGGCACACATCCCCTACAGCTGCACCGATTGGCTCCCCACTAGTATTCCCACTGTGGGGAGCAACACTAGCCCCAGACTGGTTTGGTGGCACAAGCTTTGGTGGAGACCTAGTCTCATGTCGAGCACACCCCTTTGCATGTCCAAGGCTTCACCGGTGTAAGGTCATATCAAACGGGCTCATCTAGTCGGCCAACCACTCCTCGGCTTGGGGTGCCACTCTCCTGTGCATTCGAGTAATAATCACCCCATATGGAAGGTTGTCAGTGGAGTGTTGGCCTCGTACCGGATCCTCGCAAATATCCATAATGGTAAGTTAATAGGGTCTCTACATGCCAAGCGTAAAAGGAACTGCGCACGAGTTTGACTGAGGTTGCTTGTGCCACAGGACCTACATTTGTTGCAACTCATATTCAAAAAAATGGTAGCATCATACTTTGGTGAAAGGAGTTCTTCATCTTGAACGGGGTTCAGTATCTCCTGGTAAGAGTGAAGAAGTTCTTGTCATGGTCATCATCTTGAGACTGAGTCCCATCATCTATGCCTGTCGAATCAACCTCGTTAAGGAAAACAGATTATCCAAATGTCCTAACATCTGGTGTGTCCTTGGCCTAATCCAATGTAATGAACGAGTCAAATACTCAAGAGATCCTGAGTAGGTCGATGAAGACGTCCATTGATACGTCAAACTAAATACTGCGTACGCATATGATGTGAGTGACTGCATCCTGTGGCATGTCCTGCATCTACATGTAGAACTCACAGACCATGGACGAGTATATCTTCTCCCTCAGTGTGCATATGATGGCCCATCTTCTGGCGACAGAACGGGACCTCAAGCTCTTCCCCTCCCAGGTCAGCACGTCAAACTCGTTGATCTTGATCCCACATTCTGCCATAATTGTTCGAATGCCGATCTATGACATGTTTGGGGTCCCTTCCCTACCCCATTTTCGTGCTGTCAAATGATTAGACATATCCTGCAAAAAAATAGAAATATGAGTATACCTTTCATTACATTTAAATGTGTTGTACAAATGAAAGAATGGTATAATAGAATATTCTGACACTGTTCGAACGACTTTATATAATAGTTCAAACGTTAAGCTTCAATGTTAAAACAGATACATATAAATTCGAATAGAATTCCACAACGTTCATATTAAAAGGTAGATGCGAATGTAAAATTCACATGCACACATAATACTAAACATTTGAATGTATGTTGTCACTGTTTGAACGTTAATACAATGTTAGTTCAAACAATAAATCCTATAGTGTTAAACATTCGAAGTACATCTATGTTCAAACGTTAACTTAAACATTCGAACATATACCTATACGTATACCTAATCCTATATGTTTTTATTGTTAGGATTGTAATTCTGGACCTATACTTATATTTGTTAATGTCGAGATTGTTATATTGATTTTATTATAAGTTAAAATCTGAAAAATATCTATATTTTTTGGTTAGTGGGTAGTCTAATTATTTTTTTAGATATTGTAGCTACTAATAAATATAAATTTTAACTTTTATATGAAATTATATTAATCAGGTCAAATGGGTTATGCAGATTAGTTCAATTCATTTACATGAAACGAGTTGAAATTAGTCATACCGTGTTAATTCATTTATAATTAATTATTAAACGAGTCGAAACGGGTGACTCGACACAACCAGTTATTTAAATGGATCGTGTTAGGAATGAAGATCTGACGCATTTAGCTTAACGGATCAGATTCGGATTAAGCCATATAATCGAATATCCATGACTTGACATGATACGAACATGACCTGCAAACGCGAATTGCCACCCTACATGAGAGAGAGAGAGAGAGAGAGAGAGAGAGAGAGAGAGAGAGAGAGAGAGAGAGGAGGAAGAAGAAGGCCACAGGTGAGGATTGTTTTCTCAATTCATGGCTTTTTACTATTAAAGGATTTTATGGTGTACTAATTTCTTTATGTTAATTTTGAATGATTGTTTGTTGGAACTTGTTGAATGGGCATTTAGAAGAAAAGTTTACTTAGCTAGGTATATTTCTAAACAAATTATTTCAAATTTATCGAATATCTATTGTGTTGGCTTCAATGGTTATTATGTTGTGAATGTGTTGTCTAAGTGTGTTAGAAACATGTATAGGGTTATCAAGAATAAATTTGTATTTGGTTTGTATGGTGAGAATCTTGTGAATTTAATGTGTTGATGACGATACGTTAGAAATTTAATGTGATTGGTTTTTGGTTTTGTGTGAATTTAAATTTAATGTATGGTGTTTGGTTTTATGAGAAGTTAAACTTAATATGATTGTGTTGAGGATGGGTTGTTAGAATTATGTATAGAGTTGGAAAAAAAATTAAGAGAATTGAGTAAACTTTGGTATTGGACTTAAACTTTGTATTGTGTTTGATTTTGTGAGAAGTTAAATTTGGTATTGGACTTAAACTTTGTATTGTGTTTGATTTTGTGAGAAGTTAAATTTAATGTGATTGTGTTGTGAATTGTGTTGACGTTGGGTTGTTAGAAACACGTATAGGGTTGGAAAAAAATTATAAGAGAATTGAGAAAATTTTGGTGTTGGAGATAAGCTTTGTATGGTGTTTGGTTTTGTGAGAAGTTAAATTTAATGTGATTGTTAGCCTTGTTAGCCCACACTATAAAATGTTGCTATTTTGGGTCCTTCATTGGTGCATGTATCTTTCTACACCAATGTGTTATTCATAAATCTACACTTGCTCGAACTCTCATTATCATTGCTTGACCACTCACTACTTTGTCAAACTAGGTGCCAATCTTCTTTTTTGGCATACCAAGAAGCAAGTCATTGCAGCCTGTTCTTGTGCAAAGTCTAAAGAGATATGCTATAGCCACAAAGAAATTGTACAAAAATAACTCATAAACTGATGTGGTTTCATGTGCTACATTATATCTATTTTACAATAAAAATAAATTTATAATTTGACATACCACATCAAATTATATCAGTTTATAAGTTTACTTTTATGAAATTACTTAGTGATTAAAATATTTCTCAAACCTAAATATCATGATATAGTTGCTACTAGATATGAACTTGAATGGTTGAAAATAAAAATACCTAATACCCGCTTGGGTTTTGACTAGTTCTACCATATCCGCCCACTTTTCAAAACCAGGACACGGATCTAGCTGCCTAGATCATATCCTAATGCCAAGCCTTACATAATATAGGTGTGGCCCCAACATTGTGTAGGCGGTACTGGTAGCCGACCTGCAAAGTCAAATATTTGTCCTACATTTTAAACAGATAACAAATAATTCTACTACCAATTTTTATTTTCTTTAAGTAATATATATATCTACTATATATATATAAGTGAGAATGAAGTATGAGCAGTGTTTTCGTCTAACAATTTTTCTTCCCATTTTGCCCATGCTTCTATTCTCAAATTTCTATTATGCCTAGCTATATTTGTATGTTTTTGCCCATAGGTTCCTTTTGCTTTTAAACCAACGAAAATATATCATCTCTCTCTCTCTCTCTCTCTCTCTCTCTCTCTCACTCTCTCTCACAGAGCCAACAACCTTTTCTCAATTTTTTTCTCCATTTGCCATAACCCTCTCTTTTTCATTTATCCATAGGCGTCTTCATCCTTCACAAATCAACGATCATACACTTTTGGGTCATTGGGTTGCAGTTGAGCTCTGTTATGTGGTATTGAGATATTCTACGATGATGGAGAAGAGAAGGCTCTATTCTCCGTGTGGACGAAAATCATGGCAGAAATCGTCGATCTGTTGATCTCCATCAATCACATGCAATTAGGCCCTGTAGTTCTTTAGATCTATCATAGATCTAAAGCAGATCTAGGGAACTTCAACCCTGTTCTCTAGATCTGCTTCAGATCTATTCGGAAGTATGTGCTCATATTTTTTGTATAAACATCCTAGAAAAATGATTTTTTTTTTTTTTTTTTTTTTGTTATTTGCAGACATGGTTGGTGCAGATCTTAGATATTTGGTGGAGAAGGACGCCATGGCTAGTTGCAAGGAGGAGGTGAGAATGAGGATGAGGGATGTTCGGTGGTGTGTCCCAAGCCTCGTCGTTTGACAACATCCGAGTTTTTCTTCTTGATATTAGATGTTTGGTTCTCTTTTATTCATTGTTTTTTCATTGTTGTAAATAGTTAGTGATTTTGGAAGTTTAAAGGTTTTGTTAATAATTGTTTTAAAGTTCAATGATTTTATATTAAAAAAAATACCGACATCTTGATAATCTCAAATTATTTTATTTGCAAATAGATAAGCATCCATTATGCATCGTTCAAAGTAAATGAGGTGGGTTGTTGCATTGGGAGAAAAAGGGGCACATGGGTATATGCTTGTTACTTCGGTGGGTTACTTTAAAGCAGCCAACAAAGGACAAACCAAAAGTGTCTTGATAAATATATTAAATATAGCAATCCAATGCCTCTTGTACCCAATACACAAAAGCAAGTGAATTTCAAAGTGTAGTTTTTTTTTTTTTAATTTACCAACTTTTCAATAAAATGGATCAAATAAAGATAAATAAATAAAAAGCAATTTTTTATTTAATTATATCTTGATCTGCTTTAATAATTTGCAGACCAATAATAAATCCTTGGTATAATAATGGTTAAGGCTGTAATTTCATGACATTACTCAACTTTAAAGGATAAGGAGATAAAGCAAAGATATATCACATGATCATTATTTTATTCTAGATATATATTTTGTTCACGACAAGTATAGAAAGCAAACAGATATTTCTCTCAACTTTAACTATGTGCATGCATCTGTCTTTCTCTTCTCCCAATGCCAACAACCCACCTCATTTACTTTGGATACTTTGGACAATGCACGGATGCCTTGATCTTGATCTGTTTACAAATAAAATAATCAAATATGCAATTTTAATGGATTTTTTCTATCTTTTAAGATATATTACCAAATTTATTTATTTATTTATTTTATATATTAATTTTTACAATATAGTATATATCAGTTTATCTATTTTTTTGTTAATATCATTTAAATATTATACTTTTTAATATTTTTTTAATAAAAAATCAATAACAAAAGAGAGAAATTAATTTAAAAGGTTTATAATGATGACTAATTTCCTCTCCATAATTCATGTAACAAAATACAAAATAAGGAATCAAATATATATATATATATATAAAAAAAGTTACATTTGAAAGAAGCTCTTTTTATTTTAAAAAAATTATATTACAGAGGAGTGCTAAACTACACCCTATCTATTACTTTATGAAAAATGCTAAACTCACCGAATGTGGGTGAATTTTAGTAATGTTGTGAATTTTTTTAATTTCAAAAAAAATATTTAAGAATATAAAAAAATGAATGAAAAATTTTTTTTCTACCTCTCTCATTGGGTTCTCGAGTTACGTCCCTCAAGGATGTACCACTACTCTTACTTTATTAGATTTATTTTTTTATTCCCCCCATTTTATCGAATGGTAAGTACAAGGCCTAGAGCTATTGGAATCATCTTCATTTTTTATTTTTTATTTTTTAAAAAAGAAGAAATATCTTCTCCAAATCTTATTTTCTTCACTATTTTAATTCAACCTAAACAATGCATGCCCACATTAATTATTTCCTGCACTTAATTCAGTTCAACGCATATTAGAAACCATTGTGATTTTGCTTTTTTTTTTCTTAAAAAAATAAAATAAAATAAAATAAAAATGGAATATATATCTTTTAATTGTACTCGATGATTCATAATTTCATACAATAGAAATACAAAACCCCACCAAGTGACGAAACAATTAACTTAAATAACATCCTAACAAGCTGAGGGAAAGTATTTCCAAATGATTTATAAATATTTTTTTATTTTTAAATAATAAATTTTTTAAAAAAAAAGTTCTATGTGGTTGTCCTACTTATCAAGAGCTATAATTTCTACGGCATAATCCCACCTACTTTAAGCAGTTATTTATTGCAAAAAATAAAAAATCATACCAAATAATACAATAAATACCCTAAACTAAATTTGACATATTAAAATATCCGATTAAAGTCAGAAGAAATAATGAAATGTTATTTCCAATTTTTCAACACGCAAACATTGAAGAGAGAGGGAGGGACAAAAAAATCAGTAACAATTCATTTCTTTATTGAATTCTCTGATTTTTGAGTGATAGCGATAATTTGTTTTTAGTAGTGAGCAAGATAGTGATAATTGATAAATTTACTTATGTAAGTAAATAAATAAATAAAGTACGCAGGATTCAGGAGGGAGTGAAACTTTGTTATAAACAAGATAACTCACAGGACCACCCGCATATGAAATTTACGATACACAGTGAGCCATTGATGCACGTAGTCAATCCCAAGGGACGCCGGAGGCCTCCCACAGCCCAGATCAGCAACATCTCCTTCACCTTGAAATTCCACTGCATGTCTCGTGCAAATTGTAATAAAGCAACTAGATATGATTACAACGAAAAATTTGTATGTTATAATTGCAAAATCGTGAGCATCTCATAGCCACGGTAAATCATGAGCATCTCATCATTTTAAATGATCATCCTTACTTGATAAATATAACATAGTAATTGTTAAAATTATGCAATTACTAATATTCTCATTAATTTTAGCTGACGAGTCTATCTAGAAGTAGAGAAAGATACTGGATGTATAGCGGTTGCTATCTTCGGACTGATAGCAAAAGAAATATTGAATTGTACAACTGTTGATCTCTTCAAACAAACAGGCAAGGTAAAATGTTTAATGCATTATGTCTTTATATTTTTTCATTATTACAGGTGTACCTATCATATTTAGCAAATATTGCAACTATATTTTCAAAAAATGAATAGATTATGTACTTGTACGCAGAAATGAATCAACATGGACAACTAAACTAGAATAAACTCAACATACTTTCTACCCATCCTATAAATCAAACTACGTCATAAACACTCAAAATCTCTTCTTCTTAAACTTCTCAATGTTGTAATTATATACTTAAATAATTAAGACACTAAATTGTATGTTAAGTCTTTACTTCTTTGTTCACTTTATATGTTTTGTTCAATTTTTGTTTAATTTTCCTTTTTCACCTTCTCATTTACTATTTTGTACTTTTTTTAGTTTTTTCTTTATATTTATCAACTGGGCATATGTGCAGCGCCCGTTACCCTTACTAGTATATATATATATATATAGAGTTAAATTTGAGGGAAAAAAATCGCTACTCATAAAAGGTGGCCCTCGTGGGATGACCTAGATCAAACTATCCAAGGGGTGGCCACCATCAACTTTTAAACTTAACATATTACATCCTCAAATTATCATAAATTATACTATGCAAGCTTCATTAAAATCAAAGTTATATTGTGCTACATTACCAAAAACTGACACTTTGCACAATCTAATATTATGTTGTAAGGGTATACATACCGGCCGGACCAACCACCGCCGAATTCAGGAACCAGCAGAGAACAGGTCGGCCGGCGGTAGCAAATTCATAAAACCGACGTTGGCCGGTTTGGTCTACGGTTCAGACCAGTCTAAATCGAAGAACCGACTGACAGTTATAACTATATATTTTTTAAATATTTCTTATACGATACGACGCCGTTTCACATGAAACGGCGTCGTTTTGCTCTTAATCCATTGAAAAAAAATAAGATTGAAGATGACGTCGTTTGGTCTAAACCAAACGGCATTGTTTTTTAATAGGGTTAGTTTTGAATTACCCACCCTCTTTGCAGCCGTCCTCACTGCATCAACATCCCCCAGACTCCCTCTCCCTCTCCAGTGTATCTCAATCTTTCTCTCTCACTACGCACGATGCACGCAGCCGTCTCTCTCTCTCTCTCTCTCTCTCTATTACTCTCTCGCTCTCTCTCAAATCGCACCTTGCGACATCATCTATCTCAAATTGCAGCCACCTCCGTTGCTACCGAAGACGCCGAAGAACCGTCCGGAGTTACGCCGAGACTGATGTAAATAGTTTTCTCCACCTTCACTAGCCGGTTTCGGTCGAGATTCCCATCATTTCAAGATATCAATGCAAGTATCGGTTTTGGACCAAAACCGAACCCTCGATTTTCACCCCTACAATATTGTGTCACATTACCTATTTCTCATTCATTGCATTTGTCATAATTAAAATTGGGTGTAAACAGTAGATTCTTGTAGTTATATTTTAATAATTTGTATGCAAAGTATAGAACCCTTGATGGTTTAAAGGTGCAAACTATACTTTTCACTATATTTATTTAATACTTAAGATTGGATCAAATATATTCATTTGAGATTAAAAAAAAAAGAAATTATTAAGTAGTTCCAAAGTATGGATATCCTGGTAGTCTTAACTTATCACAACATGCTATGACATTAAAATTTCTTGTATAAGTATTCATATTTATGACACGACATCCCATGATAAATATATTGAGAGTACCATGTATTTGTATTCTGAAAGTATTTAATAATCGAGTTGAGATATATTTTATCTAAATAGCTTAAGGTCAACCAAAAGTAAAAATAAAAATTGAAATGAAATTCGCAGTCCTAGAGTGTGCAAGTCCTGCATCTTCTTTTATCATCTTTTTAGTGATAAACTTTTTAAGTTTTTTCACAAGTGAGCGTGCAGGACTTATACACCCTAAAACATTATCTAGTATTACTCAATACAAAAAACCTTTCAAATTGGAGTACTTGGTTAACATAGAAGAAGAAGCATAAGATAACTGAAAGCTACCTTGTTTATGGTTCAAACGTGTCCAAGGTAAGTTTCGTGTAACGTGGTTTACTACACGAGAATTTGATTGGACAACATGCAAACAGAGTGGATCAAATAAAATTAACCATAGAAAGTTTCGAGCAAAAATGAAATCATAATTAGGCGGATTAAACATCTTTCAAGTTTTTACGAGACAAAATGAATTCTATATGAATTATTGAGGGTGCAATGGTAGTTATATATAACTCTCATCTTAAATTCCAACAAGTACATGTTTTCCTTGTTTGGGCAGTTGCAACAAAATCTCGCATGAAGTAAATGCCTGGCCGCGCCTCAGTTTCCACCGTGCCTACCCAGCCGGTCACCTACCTCCTTGAAATTAACTCGCCACGACGTCGCTGGTTTGGGATTAAGACATTCACATCGGCATCCAAAGTACTATTATAGTAGTTGGAGTTGCCAAATTGAGATTAAGAATACTTTTTGTCCTTTTTGGGTACTTATCCTAAAGGAAAAAGATAAACGACAATACTTTTCACAACACTTTATTATACGTTTCAGAATGAGGAGTATTGATGATCAATACCTCGTAAAAGTAACATCACAGCACATTGTAATAGATGCAGGCATGCATGCAGCAGCCAGTTTAAAGTAGCCTATAAAGTAAGAAAAAAGGGATCAGCAAAAAACACACATGCAAAAGCAAGTGAATATTTCGTGTTCAGCAGTGACTAAAGGCTCTAGCCAAGCTTTTCAATCTGTCAAATAGCAGAATAGTTGAGTTCGTTTCCCAGATCAGAACAATGTGTATAGCTGCGTTTGCTTGGCAAGTCCACCCGCTCTTCCCTTTTCTTCTCTTGCAGAACAGAGATGAATACCACAACAGGCAAAGCTAATACTGATTAGTCTTCTTGATTTTCTCTGTTTTTGGTTTGAATTGCGGGGATTAACATAATTGGATTGGTGTTTTTGTGTGTGCATGAAGGCCTACAACGCAAGTGGCATGGTGGGAAGGTGGTGATATACTAGGAGGGAGAGATGAGGTTGCAGGAGGGACATGGTTGGCTTGTTCAAGAGGAGGGAGGGTGGCTTTCCTAACAAACGTGCTGGAGCTTCATAATCTCCCCGAGGCAAAGAGTCGTGGAGACCTGCCTGTGCTTTTCTTAGAGGTACGTAATTTTATTTTGAATAACATAATCAACGACATATATCCCAATAAATCTAATTATTGCCCATTTTCAATAAGTCTAATTTAAATATAATGCTGAAATTGATTCACTTTCTTTTACTATTGTTATTATTTTCTTTTGCATGGAATGAATGAAGAGCACAAAGACTCCAAAGGAGTTTGCAGAGAAACTGATTACACAGGCCCATCAGTATAACGGGTTTAACCTTATTGTGGCTGATATCTCTTCCAAATCCATGGTTTATGTCTCCAACAGGCCGAAAGGAGAACCCATTGCTGTTCAAGAGGTTTCACCTGGCATTCATGTTCTTTCGAATGCAAAGCTTGACTCCCCATGGCATAAGGTGAGAAATTTGCACTCTGCTCGAAATTGGAACTAGACTTAACATAATGAAGAGAGAGACACAACACTGCAGAGTTGGCTGGTAAGAATTGAAGGTGTTTTTATAGGATGGACAAGACTAGAAGAAAAAGAGTTCAATGGTAACATTCAAATTGGGTATCTAAAAAATAGCCAACACAAACACACAAGTCATATGCAGAAAATGACCACAAATTAGAGCAACATATTCAGGGTTCTTCCCAAAATACCGCAGACTCTTGCTTTATCATGTATAATTTGAAGATGAGATTTGAATTATGTTTCAGGATTAATACTCAGGACCTCTGTTATGATATATGTAGAATCACTACTTATTCATTTATGCAGGCTCAGCGCTTAGGGATGAGTTTTAAGGAACAGTTGGGTAAATATGGTAAGGGAGAGGTACCTGTGAAAGATATGCTTAAGATGCTAATGAGAGACACAGTTAAAGCAGATGAAAGCAAATTACCTCATATTTGTTCACTCGACTGGGAGTTCAACTTGAGCTCCATATTCGTTGAAGTCAACACCCCACTGGTAAATATACTTTATAAGCTATATATACACTACCTGCAACCATAGAAATTTCTGAGTTGTGCTCATCCATCTATCTTCTGATGCACGTACAGGGACCTTATGGCACCAGGAGCACTGCTGCATTAACTGTAAAGGCAAGTGGGGAAGTAAGCTTCTTTGAGATGTTTCTTGACAAGGACACTTGGAAAGAAAAAACTGTTAGTTACTACATTCGGAGGCCGAAGTCAGAGATAGAGAATTGAGAGATAAAAAACTGTTAGTTACTAAATAAGATCTGGCTCATGTATTATTCATTTACATGAATGAGTTATGAATGTAAGCCACTTGGTCGATGCGTTTGTTTAATGGTGAAAGGCCTAACCAGGCATATCAAATAATTCTATATATTATAGACCCCTTCCCAAAGAAGTAAAATCAGAAAGAGATCAATAACAATTCTAATGCCTGTCTTCCTGAGATGCCCAGTGCAACAGAGAACATCCAGAGATTGTATTAATAAGAATAGGCATAGTCCAAGTTCACAAGGGGGTATACAAAAGGTAACACCAATTTAGGAAGAAGAAATGTGCAACAGAGAACATCCAGATAGAAATTGTGAAAGGAAAGCAACATAGTCAGCAAAGAAAAAATAATACTGATGAAAAAAAGAAAGAAAAATGTCTGTACTTAAATTACTAATAATATATGCCTTTCTTGGTTTAACATGCTTCTTTGGCGCAATAAGTGCAAAAGGCTGAAGCTTATAGGTAAGAGGAAGAGTTGTGGCTGGCTGGCTTTTCTCTATTCAACTTTCCAGGATTTTGAGGTACTCATCCTCGGAAAAGCAATGAAATAGCTTCAACCTCATCTGAATCCCAACTAAGAGCATTGGCATTGGACTCATCAAATGAGTCCAATCATCAAAATTTGATGGACTTGGCTTTAAAATCACTACATTGAATTCACCATATACTCAAATTGAAACTTTGAGCTACAAGACATTCCAATTCATCTTCAAATTTGAAGACCTATTGTTCATGGCTATCGGTCTTATTTTATTAGCAAAAACATGTACTTTTCGCCCATGATGTCATTGCTTTCTCCCCTTTCTCTTCCTCTGCCTATCTTCCTCTCCCTTTCTTCCCGATTCTGTGATTCCCTTTCTTCCTCGCCCTTTCTTCCTCTCCATTTCTTCCCTCCATTTCCTCTCCTTTTTTTTGCCAATCTATCAATTCTCTTTGCCATGAGTCACGAAATCATCTTCGTCCATTTGAAATTAAACCTCCACTAAAGGTCAAGTTCCTACAGGGTGTTTCAGGTGAAAGAGGACCTCCATCACCTCCATAGGCGCACCGTTACTGCTCCCTTCTCTTCTTCGATTCTCCGCTCCGAACGTTCTCTACCTCCGTGAGTTCACTTTCTCCTCATCTTTATATATTCATCATATATGCATGTATGAGAAATTTTGCACTCCATGTATGTATTTCAATCCTTCTGTTGTTTGAAACAAAGAGTTGTTTTTTCAATCCTTTTTTTCAATCAGCCCATATTTTCTTCATGGGCAAAATATATATATTGAGTTGTATGAAACAAAGAGTTCACCCATATCCCTAATTTATGTACGGGTAGTAAAGAATGAGTTATTTGGTTCCATGAATGCCAATAACTGCACTTTTGTGCCTATGTGAATTATTTAGAATGATTAATGTTTAGTTGACTGCCATTATTTGATCTTTTTGAACTTTTTATCTGATCTCATTTGGTAACAGTTAATTTTCCTTACGAAAAAAAGATTACTAACATTAATTGGGGTGGATTGTTTTAACTAAATTCCTTTGAGTTCTTGATCGTCTCTATTTTGTTATTTTTTTCTATCTTTTTCAATCATTATAAGAATGTGGGTGTGTGATCATGTTTGGACTAAGGACCATGAGTTCAAATTGATACTGCCCAAGTTCTCATAATCTTTTGAAGAAACTTAATTGTTAGTACTTAACAACCTCTTCTTGAGCCTAATGGTCATGACATTCTAGATATTTATTGTCTAAATTTATGTCTCTTTTTACTCTATTCAGAAGTGACAAAAGCAATTGAGTTTATTTGTGGACTAAACTAGAAGACTGGGAGTATATATATTCTTTTGAAGGGTAGAACAAAGTACATGAAGTTGTTGTTTGTGCACAAACATGAGTCTATATTTGTGATGACTTGGAAAATTCGTTAGAGATGCTTGTCCTATGAAAGAGTGAGTTAGCACTGATAAATTAACTCTTTCAAAGTAATTAATATTATTGCTTGACAGATAAAAAAGAAAACAAGTTATTTTATTGTTCTATGAGTAACCCAGTTATTGTTTTATGTTTTGAATGTTTTGTCATTTATACTTATTTTCAAGTTCAGTGTACTTAGACAATGCCTATTTCATTCGTATTAATAACGTTATTTTTACTCATAAAAAAATTATACTTATTCAATTAATTAGGACAAACTAGTTTAGCTTTTCATTTGAGATCCTTTTACTTTTTGCTTCTAGAATTCTTTAGTCTATTCGGTCATCTTCATCCAATTGCACCTGATTATATATTTGTTATTCATTCACTTCTAGTCACAAACAATAACTAATAAAACAAGTTGATCTGACTAGAACTTGATCAACCTAAGTGGAGTTTTTTTTTTTTTTTTTGTTACTTCACATTTCAGAAAGTAATTAGGACAGAAATGTACTTGGTCTTCTATTGAATGCTATTATATTATACTCTATGGAGAGTTGGTATTATACTAGTTGGTTTTGTAACTTGGTTTTGTATTATATAGTACTACCTGCTGTATTTTAGCTTGCATATGTACCTGCGATTGGAAAATGTGCCTAATGATTTTTTGTAAGTTGGTATTGCATATGTCTGCTCCATTTTCCATATGTACCTATGATTGGAAAATCCACTGCATATGTATTTTAGCTTTCATTATCGAAATATAAGTTGGTTTTGCTTATGTAAGTTGATTTTTTGTAAGTTGGTTTTGCATATGTACTTGTTGTTCCACCATGTCCTTGGGTTTCCAATGCATCAAAAGGTTTGTCGTGCATGCATTTTCCATAGTTCTATTCATGTGCAAACAGTTTAATATAATTGAACTTTGGGGAAGCAACATGCAGCAGGGGTTGATATTTTCTTAAAATGTGCTGCCTCGTATCTATGTTCTTGTATTGCATTGTATGTGTTGTCTTGTCTGACAACTTAAACATTATGATTCTTAAGGGATGGACACTCCATTTAAGGAGGACCCCTTCTTCACCACTTTCTTACAAAGTGGATGAGAAGGTTGTAATAGCACTTCAACATTCACGCAACATTTTAATGTTGTGGTTTAAACAATCCCCTTTCACGGTGAAAATAGTCCTTCGGCAAAAAAAGTTCAAAGAGGTGCATCTTTCACTGTAGTGAAGGATAACTTATTTGTCTCCGGTTGGCTCAACATTAGCATTGATGCAATACGAGGTACTGATAAAAAAATCCACTCAAATGTGGGATAGAATTTCTGATTTTTATCACGAGTATAAAAAATCAAATACTGTGAACCGTTCAATAGGATCATTGATCAATAGTTGGTCCATGATCCAGAAATGCACAAACAAGTGATGCGACGAAGCAAGACAATGTATGTACCATTTTCCTTTAATAATGTATTTATTTATCTAAGATTTATTTTCTAAAATTATTCCTTCATTTTTTTAGATTTAAAGGGCAAACATAATGTACAAAGAGATGGAGAATGGAAACTTCACACTGAAGTATTGTTAGTGTCTTTTGTAACACCAATCCAAATGCAGCAACACATGATTTTACTGAGTACAAGGAGAAGGTCACACGATAAACGTCCAGCCAATGAGCAATCAAGTGAAGTTGCCGACGACGTTGTGGAGTAGGGGTGGGCAGCGGGGCCCCCCACCCCGCATGGAGAAGGCCTAGTGGGGGCGAGGGGTGGGATGACCCCAGAGGGGCCCCGCCCCCTCTCCCGCTCCACATATATAAATTTTTTTTACATATTTATATATATAAATAAATATATTGTATATAGATATATACAATTTATTAAAAACTTGAAATTGTATTCAAGTCATTGGATTGATAGTAAGTCCCACATTGTTTAAGGATGACTATTGTATTGCATTTACCTCCTATATAAAGGTTAGCCTAAGAGACCAAGACAATCCAAAATTTAACTCTAATGAGTTTAAGTTCTTTCTATATTTATAAATTTTAATTTATTATTTATATTATTATAATTTGGGTCTTAAAAAATATTTTTGGACCCAAAAAAATTTTTTTATACACAATGTGTTGCCTAAGCAGAGGGTGGGGCGGATGGAATTTTTTTCCCCCGCCCTCGCCTCTTGAGGGAGGGGAAAAATCCCAACCCCCCACATGGTGCGAGGGAGGGAACCCTCCGCCCCGCACCATGCGGGTATCACTCCTATTTGGAAGAAAATGTGGAGAGGCCTCCAGGCAAAAAAGTTGAGAAAGATAACTTGAGGAAGCGAAAGGCCCAGGAATCATGTGATGCTAAGTTCAACATGGCGTTAGAAAAAATGACCAAGAATAGACAGTTGTTCATGGCAGAGAGGAGAGCATGGGTGACGAAGGCAGATGAACATAAAGGTGCACAACTAGAACTTGATAAGAGAAAGTTCGAGGCAGAGATCATGAGCAAGGATCTTTTTGGCATGAGTGCCATGCAGTAAGCCTACTTCCTTAATATTCAAAGGAAAATTTATGATGACTCTTTGAATAATTCCGAAGGTACATTCGACAAATCTCCATCCACACCTCATAGAGGTGTTAACTGTTCGCTGTGATTTCAGATTTCCAGCATGTGATTTTGGAAAGGTTAAAATTTTGTGGGCTGATTGTAATCTGAATTGTGACTTGATTTTGGAAGGGTAACTTCACACTTGATCTGAATTGTGACTTGATGTAATCTGAAATGTGACTTGACTTTGGAAGGAGAACTTCATAATTGTAATCTGAATTGTGACTTGATGTTGGATATATTTAGATGCTTATTATTTATTTTGTGTGATGGCAACAACTTGAGTTAGATTTATCTGAATGTCGGGTATATTTAGATGTTTGTTTTTTATTTTGTGTGATGGCAGTAACTTGAATTAGATTAATCTGAATGTACATTTTTAACTTGGAGCTTGTTGTGAAAGATTAATCTGAATGTACATTTTGTTTGATGATAACAGTTTGTTGTTGAGTTAGATTAATCTGAACTAATTTTTGAACTTGTTGTGAACTTTGAGTTGTTGTGGCTTGGAGTGAACTATGAGGATTGATTAGCAGGAATACCTGAATGTGGAGTCCAAAGTTAACACTAAGGTTGCACTAGAATGTTCCAGCAGCTTCCTATGATATTCTAGGAGGAACTACACCAATGTCAAACCAAATCTCTACCCTTGCATAGCCACAGAAGCCAAATTCAAAATTCATATTTCTTTTTTCCTGAAAATTTTAATGCCTCTCTCGCCTCTGCATAGAGATGTTATTATTAAAGACATCTTGGCCTTCCATTCCCATCAATAGACCCATAAATTTCCCACAATAGTTTCCCCTCGTTCTCATATGTCTCTTCCTTTTTTATTATTAAAGACATGCGTAGAAATGTTTCTTGTATTAGCCATTTATGTCCTCTACTCCATGTGACATTAACTACAAGAGATATGATCAATTGATCTTTGTGCATAAACTGGCGGCCCCAAGTTTAAAGAAAATAAACGTAAATCAAACTACAAAAGAAAGAGACAAATGAGAACGAGGGGACAATTCTCTTCGGTAGTTGGATTTTAAAGCTTTAGCATTTGAGTTTATCATAAACAACGACAATGAAACATTTTCAAAAGTCATCTTAGGTTCGAGAAATTAATGTCCATTAAAACAATAAAAAGTAAAATCTTAAATAATAGAATTTTCTTAATATGATGTGTATTTTTACGATAACTACAATTAACCACAAGTCTTTCCACATTCTATAGCTCATAAATTATGAGAGGTCATGCATATTCCATAAATGTTCGATAAGGTCAGCTTGGAGTTGAGAATGGGTGCCTCTACCTCTAATACGATGATGTTGCGCAATGAACTCCATGAATTCAAGTATATTATCGCATGAAATTGGCTCATATGAAGTATCATCGTTGGATTCATAAATGAAATGGTCAGCCCCATGATATAGATGACACTCATCTTCAATGATCATATTGTGCAAAACAATGCATGCATACATAATGTCTTTTAGAACTTGAGGCTAGAAATTCCTAGTAGGTCCACACACAATTGCAAATCTACCTTAGAGTACTCTGAAGGCACGCTCCACATCTTTCCTTACAGACTCTTGGTAAGCAACAAAATATTTTTTCTTTTTTCCATGTGGAGCAGGAATTATTTTCACTAATGTTGCTCACGAAGGATATATACCATCAGTAAGATAATATCACATTGTATATTCGTGACTATTGATTGTGTAATTGCACGGAAGAGCACGACCTTCGGCCAACGCAGCAAAAACAAAAAATCGATTGAATACGTTGATGTCATTATGACACCCAGGCAAACCAAAAAAAGCATGTCATATCCAAAGATTGTAAGACGCAACAGCCTCTAAAATAATAGTTGGTTCATTTACGTGACCAAAGGACATACATTTTCAAGCACTAGGACAATTCTTCCATTTTTAGTGCATGCAATCAATGTTACCCAACATTTCTGAAAACCCACGCCTTTATCTGACTTCTAATAACCTCGCTATATCACTGCTACTTGGAGACCTCAAGTACTCACCTCCAAATTCTTACATGCTCGTCCATAAGATCTATTGTTACCATATGCGAGCATTCTAATTGTTGCAGTCATCTTTTCAAGGGAAGACAATCCAAGTCTCCCACTGGCTTCTCTCTTTTGGAAAAAATAATCATTATGAGCTTCAACTGCAGAATGTATGTATAAAAAAAGATTACAATGTATTCGAAACCTCCTCTTAAAAACGTTTGGGGGATATGTTGCCAGCTCAGCAAAGTAATCATTCCAAAGGCATTCATGACCTTCCAATGGATCATGTCGGATGAACATATGAGGTTGAGAATTACGACGACGTGAAGCAGATTCTCCCTCGACTGCACATTGTTGTCTATGTAAGGCCATTGCTTCTATCATATACTCCTCATGATCATAATAATCTTCATCTTCCTTATGATCAATACTCCAAAAGGGATCCATAGGGAACTGAGAAAACAAAATTTGATGGATTGGAAGAAGAAAGATTGGGTTTTTGATGAGTAGAAAGTAGTGAGAGGATGGATCTATTTATATGGCTTAATCCAAAACTATTAGCTACAATTAAAAATCTTGGCAAAAGAAGAACAGTTGTCTAAATCTACTTGTTGGTTTCAAGAATTATAGATATGAATGTTTGTGATTGTGCATGGTGGAATGAATGTGTTTGTTAGTTTTTAGAATTGTAGATGTGAAGTTTGGCTAGAGAAGAAGGGTTTATGGAAGTATTTGTTATTTTCAAGAATTGTAAATGTGAGTAGGGCTGTACAACAAACCGGAGAACCGACCGGGACTGACTCAGACCGGTCGGTCGAGCTTGGAACCAGTTGAAACTGGTGGAGAATCGGTCGGTGTGCGGTACAAAATTAAGAAAACCGATATCGGCCGATTCAGCATCGGTTCAAACTTAGTTCAAACCGCTGAACCGGCTGACTAAATAAATTTAATTTTTTTATATATTTTGTACTCAAAACGACACCGTTCTATTTAAGTATAAGTGGAACGGCATCGTTCTAATCCTATAGTTGTGTTTTAAACTAAACGGCGTCGTTTTATCCATAGCATATTTTAAAAAAAATAAGTAGAACTACGCCGTTTGGTTTAAACCAAACGGCGTCGTTTCGATATCAATCCGTCTTCTTCCTTACTTCTTCTTCCTTGCGTCTCAGTTCACATCGTCTCTCTCTCACTCATCTGCAACTCTCTCTCTCTAGTCTCTACTCTCTCAGACGAAGCTCGGTCTGAGAACCGACCGTGAACCGCCACAGAAATGAAGCATCGGCCAGTGTCGGTGTTTCTCCTCCCCATCGACCTGTTTCGGTTGGTTTTCTCCCCCAAACCTTAAGCGTCGGTTGGCGGTGATTTTGTCCAAAAATCGTGCCGAAATGGTCGGTTTTCACCCCTAAATGTGAGTATTAGGTAGAAGAAATATTGGCATAATATGTTTGTTGGATGAAATAATTGTAAATAAGTTTGTTGGATAGAAGAAATGTTGGCAAAATGTGTTTGTTGGATAATTAGGTTGATAAAAAAAATTAATTATGAAACAATAATTTAAGTATCAAATTAAATTATTAATTAACATATAATTAGTGTAATTGCAAAATATGAAAGAAAAATTAAAAATATTATTATTAAAAAAATATTATTATATTATTATTTTGATGAATCCAATGGTTAATCCAATGTAGGGTTATGGATGGGGAGGTTTTAGATTTATGAAAAATATATACTTTTCATCAAATTTTGAAGATGAATTTGATGAGTCCAATACTCATGCTCTAAATATGAGACCCAACCAATATCAAAACTCAGTATTTTTTAAAAATAGATAAGCAAAAATCAATTTACCTAAGTAATTAATGCCAACAAACACGAAGTAAAATACATTATATTAAAGATCAATTTACCTGGTGGATTCCTTGCAAGAAAATAGACGAAAAACCTAATTGGAAGCTTGCACAGTAGAAAACAACCCGTCTCCCAAATATACTTCTCCAAATGATCACCATATACCATCAAAGTAACCAATTAAAAGTTTTGAACACCGTTTCGGTCAATGTACTGGAATAAAATATTTCAATACCGGTACCATTTCGTATACCGTTTCGAATTTATCTATATATGGATAAATTATATATATAAACTATATTATAAAATAACAACAAAATAAATCATAAACTCAATAATACTTCTCAATACAATGAACTCAGAGTCCGTAAGAGGGTGATAGTAAGAGCCTCCTTCTTAACTAATTCCATTGCTATCTTCCATTTTTTTCCTTTTCAATTCACTCAGAATTAAAGAAAGATCGTAACTTTTTTGGGCACTTGTGTTAATTTTAATTTATAATCATGTGATTCTAAAGTAATTAAAATTTGTTGAGAGCAATAAAAGTCAAATCTAATGGTCAAAGTTCGTACTTTAACAGACAAACAAGCCTTTTTTCCTGAAAAACATATCATTTATTAAATAAAGTATTTCAGTAAGTATATCAAATAAATAAGAAAGCAAAGCTAGCCAAGCTAGCTGGCTAGCTATTACTTTAGAATTAGAAAAATAAAAATAAAGGTATGAAAAGAATGCAGAGAATTTTAAAAAGTACCTATTAGCCTTGCCTTCCAGTGTGCTAGAGGAATGAGATAGTTGAGAGGACTGCAAACTACTAGGAGAGAGGTTTCGATTTGACCATATCAGCGATCTTACGAAAAAATTCCTACTCGTTTACTTTGATTACAGAATTGTCCTCCAGCTATATATACTACACCACCCTGAAATTTTCATACCAACCGAAACACGAAATATCAGCCAAAATTGACTGAAACAACCCGGTACAGCCGAAATTTGACCCAGTAAGAAACGTAACCCTTTCCCGTGCTGAAATGATTTTAAAAACTTTGAATCAATTCTAGGCTTCTTGATTTACCCAACCTAGATAGGAAAAATTGAACTTCTCTAGAATTATTCAAATCTATAGCTAAACCGATCGTATCCTCATCCTCGGAACTTACTCCTTCAGAAAGAGGCTTTTTCAATCTATGGCCGGCATCAATTGCCTCGCTAGCATTCTTCTCGAAATCCGAATTTCCAATAACTAATGCTCAGATCATATTACCAGTTTTCTAGGAATTCAAGAAAGAAAAACAACTAAGAATAAGAACACACAATCTGATCTTCGAGGGATTAGAGCCCCCAAGAACAAAAGTCTTATTACTTTTCTAAATAAGTTCCTTCTTTACATAGCTTTCCTTTATACAATGCGAATTCAGTTAATATCATTACAAAAATAAGGGTAAAGTGGTAAAGTAATTAGGGCACAGCTTGACAATACACTCTTTTAATGAACACGTACTGCCCATGTGCCACTAATTCTTCATTTCTTTTTCCCCTCTATCCCGAATCTTGATACTCTTCCTTCTGTATTTCCTTAAAGTGTCCCAGCGCCACTACTCTCCCAATACAACACCTCTGTACCCCTCCCACACAATTCCATGCACAACCATAACAAATCTACCCTTTCCAAAGACCTTGCTCACAAATCAGGATACTTAAATCTCAACTGCTCCACAGGAACCCAAGAGGAGTCTTTTTCAAGTGCTCCCCTCCACTTCACAAATAACTCAATAAATGGTTGGTTGTCACGAGCTCTCATTCTTCTTTGTAAAATGGTCTTAGGTTCACTTTTCATTGTGCCATGTGAATTTGTTAAAGGAACTGAATGTGCGATATTAGCATTTGACCCCCACATATTTCTTTAGCTTTGACACATGAAAAACTAAATGCACATTAGAGTTAGTTGGTAACTCCAATCTGTAAGTCACCTCCCCAGTCCTTTCCAACACCTTAAGTGAACCACAGTATTTGGCTGCCAATTAAAGATTAGAACTAGCAACAATACTTTTCTGTTTATACTTGTGCAATTTGAGGAATACAAAGTCCCCCACCTCAAACTATTTGTTAGTGTGCTTCTTATCATAATTCTAATTCATTGTGGATTGTGCAATCAATGGATTTTTCTTCAATGAAGCCAAAGTTTTCTCCCTGAATTGTAATTCAGAATCAACAGCTTGATTATGTATCGTACATCAAGGAATGAGGTGGAATACCATACAAAGCCTCAAAAGATGTAATCCTTGTTGAGGAATGCATGGAAGTATTGTACCACCATTCTGCCCAAGGTAACCAATATTTGGTCTTTCATTCACAAAGTATCTTAAGTATTGTTGGACACACTTGTTAACTGTTTTAGTTTGACCATCGGATTGAGGATGGTAAGCTGAAGAAAAATTTAATTGTGCCCCATAAAATGTGAACATCTCCTTCCAAAAACTGTAGGTAAAGACCACATCCGATCTGTGACAATGGCTGATGGCTGATGACAATGGCTGAATGGCCTCCAACTATACTATTATGAATAAAAATTAAAATGCAACATCTACTGCTTAAAATGAGAGGTTAATGATAAAAACAATATGCTGTAACTTGGTACAGATCTTAGAAATTTCTTTGTCGAGCAAATAAAAGGCCTTAACTCTTCTAACCAAACTGGATCGAGTATTGTAATTGCAGACAAAACAACTTATGTTTTTGATTCTGCACACCTCCTTGAAAGAGCATCTGCCGCAATATTTTCTTTACTTTTTTTATACTCGATGGTAAAATCATATCCAATAAGCTTACTTATCCACTTCTGTTGTGATAGAGTACCATTTTTTGTTCCAACAAAAACTTAAGACTATGCTAGTCTATTCTTATCACAAAAGCAGCTCCTAGCAAGTAAGGCCACCATTTTTTAACTACCAAGACCAAGGCCAGTAACTCCTTGTAAGTGGATAGGTTCAGTGCTTTACCTTTCAAGGCTAGGCTTAAAAAAGTGAATGGTTTCCCATCTTGCATCAATACTGCAGCCACACCTTTTCCTGATGCATCACACTCAACTAGGAAAGGTCTTGAGAAGTTAGGCAAAGCTAACAGTGGTGGGTGAATAACTGCCATTTTCAGTGCTTCAAATACTTTAGAAGCTTCAACTCGCAATACAAAAGAATCTTTCTCCAACAATTTAGTAAGTGGAACAACAATTATACCATAACCCTTTACAAATTTCCTATAGTATCCAGTCACAATAAGGAAGCCTATCAAGGCTTTAATATTTTTCGGTAAAAGCCAATCAACCATAGCTTTTATTTTTGATGGATTTGCTTTTACACCATCTATAGAGACCAAATGTCCCTGATATTCTATTTCAACAGATTCAAACTTACACTTACTCCTCTTAGCAAAAAGTGTATTTTTTGCTGAGATATGCAACACTAATAACAAGTGTTGTAAATAATATTCCTTAGTTTTGTTATAAACTAATATTTCATAAATTAAAAAAAAAAAAAAACTATAACAAACTTTCTAAAGAATAGCTGGAATACCTGGTTTACCATACCTTGAAAAGTTGTTGGAGCATTGGTTAAGGCAAAAGACATAACTAAAAACTCATAGTTCCCAGCAGTGCTAAAATGTTTCTACATCCTTTTGACCAAAATTCATAATTTCTTTTTAAGACATTGGTCTTATGCATAGGAAAATTTCTTTAAAAAAATTCAGTTTGCATTTCCTGCCAAGTCCCAATAGATCTTGGCCTTAAGGAGTTTAGCCAGGTTTTAGCCTTATCCTTTAGAGAAAATGGAAATAGTTTTAACCTAATGACTTCTTCAGTGCATGTTCTATCCATAAAAGTTTAGCAAACATCTTCAAACTCTTTGATATGTAAATAAGGATTTTCTGATTCCATTCCATGAAAATGAAGTTGCAATGGAATCATCCCAGGTTTGAAGTTAAAATTATTTGCATTCAAAGGTTGAATGATACAAATTGGTGGACTAGTCCTAACAGGCTACAAATATTCTCTAAGTGTTCTATTAGGATTTACCATTTCTCTATCATTTTGATCATTTTCAATCATGTTGCTATGAGTGTCAAATGATGATTCAAATGCTGAATTATAAGAAACAGATGCACCCAAAAATGAAGTTGATGATTCAATCCTAGCAAGTCTAAATGTGCTATCTCTAGTCTAACCAAACATGCAAATTCAGCAAAATAAAATAAAAGCAAAAAATGAAATGAAAGGAACATATATCACCCAAGTTATGAAGAAGTTCACAGCTCCACAAACACCCTCTTAGCAATAAGATGATGTTCTGAAAACACCAGTTGTCCTCGGCAACAACGCCAAAAACTTGATGGCTTCCAAACTATTACTCCCAAGTGCAGAAGTGGACTAGTTGTAATACGAGGCAGCTCCCAAAGTCATCTCCACAGGGACAAGAGGATTTCCAACCAATTAATTGCATGAAATTGCAAAGATTCAGATTTGAAAAGAGTTTGGATGATTTGTCAAGTGGGAAAAAAGTTTTGTATGAAAATAAGAAAATAAACCAAGAAATGTTATATTCACGAAGAATGATCTGTTGCTATTGACATGTATGGTTGATTTTTAGAATGCCTTGGTTTCAAAATTTTTGGAAAGGAAAATGGACTAAACCAAAGAAATTCAAATCTCAAGAAAATAAACTATTCGACTTATAACAAACAACTGAAATCTAAACTTCACCCTAATGTAAATAAAGAGTTAAATGGACACTAAAGTAATTACAAATTTTGTAGAAACAATTTGACAAACTCCTGGGTTGCGATTTTAGAACTTCTTCTAATTCCACACATCACTAAGATTTCTGGGTACTACTCTTCTTTTGATAATTCAATCAAGGTATTAACAAAATGCAATTTGAAGAACATAAACTCAGAGATCATGTACCAAGGCTTTAAAATAATTTATTACTAATCATCAACCAATTTTTATTTTATCACTTGGCTGAGAGATACCTTGATTGATTCAAGGTTCTCATGTGCCTAGTGTCAACAACAAAATAGGAATAAGAACAAGAGCATCCAACAGAAACCCAATCATAGAAACTTGATTTCAAATATAGTGAAGTATATAAATAGAGATCTATAGAAATCCAACCAACATAAGGAGCAAAGGAAACTTTTACCGCAACCCAGGATACAGATTTAGCCTAAGTTTACCCTCATTAACATCAAATCTCAACAAAATGAAAAAGTCTAGAAACTTTTGAAAACTTCTGGAATATAAAATAAGGGAAAGAAATTGTATTCTAACTGACACCCTTTCTATCGTGTTTCTGCCCCTTTTTATACCCATTTCCAACTGCTCTTTCTCTCTCTGTGCCATTGATTCTCCTTCATCCAGTATGCTCCCGTAACCATTTAGCATTTCTACTTTTCTTTTCTGTTTCTTGCATCTTTTGTGCCCATATCTAAGAGTTCCCTCATTCTTTCTTCAGGTCAGCCTTGTGGGCCATTTAGGCCTTATTCTGCAATACACAAGTAGGAGTTAAGCCCACATTTGTCTAAATCCACAAACTTAGTATAATTCTGTCTCTTTAATGGGTCAACAGTTGTTGTACATAACGATAGCCCAACTGAGATCCATTGAGTATTAAATACTCTTTTTGCAACTACAACTTATTCAATCAAGTGTAATACGAGTACTTAAAACAGTATTATTTCTCTTTTATCACTTACTAGCATCGATGAGGGGCCACCTACGACGACACCTTGATCGTGTTGATGTGTGACAGGAATGAAGGGTGAAAATGCTATGCGAGTGGGAGGTTTGTGAGGTTGAGATACAAACTGCGAAGAGAATATAATAGGTAGTAGAGAGATATCTGAGTGATGGGAGGAAAGAAGAGAAATAGAAATTTCAAAACCACATAGACGTGGGACACATGGGAATCGAGTGGAGAGATTTTTGGGATGAAGAAACTGAAGGGGAAGAAAAGAAACAACCGTCGAGGAAGAAGAAACTAAAATGGGGGAGAAAGCTTACCTAAACGGTGTCGTTTCATCCTGAAGGGCTAGGCTTCCCTCTCGTCTGGGCTTTGGCCTTGAGCCCAGGTGTTGCATCTAGAATCAATACACATACGCCAAGTCCTTTCTAATTTCCTCACCAACAGTACAGGAGAGGAAAAATGGTGACTGACTATTTCTAATCACACCAGCTTCTAACAATTCTTAGACAATCTTTTCAATCTTAGATTTTTTGTAGAAGGGATAGCTGTAAGGTCTTACATATATGGGCAATGTCCTTTCTTCAAGATTGATTGGATGGTCCTTGCTTCTTTTGGGTGGCAACCCTTTTGGTTTATCAAACACCTCTAAATGTTTCAGTAATACAACCTCAATACACGGATCTACAATTACTACATTCTTCTCTGATTGTTGAGGCACAATACGTAAAAGCATTCATTTTCTCTCAATAGTTGTCAATTGAGAGATCTGTACATCTTCCACCAATTCTGACTCAGTAAGAGTTAAACCCTTAAGAACAATAGACTTCTTGTTATCTTAAATGTCATACTGAGACTATTAGAACCCCACAACATAGGGCCTAATCTTCTTAGCCAATGCATCCCAACAACTACATCACATCCACCCACAGGAAGTAAGAAAAAATCAAACACAAACATATCTCCTTGCATCTAAAACTTAGCTCCTTGCACCAAGCCTATACTCCTAATTATTTCTCCATTAGTCACCCTTACCACAATCTGCTCCTTATTATCAATTTTTATCCCAATCTTTTTGGCCACCATATGATCAAGGAAATTGTGTGTGCTACCTGTATCGACCAACACAACCATAGAACAGCCTTGTGTGCGACCATTAATTCTCATGGTTCTTGGATTCAAAGAACCAAAAATAGCATGTAATGTTTTTATGGCATTTCACGCTCAAGTTTAAACTCCTCAGAATTTACAGACCTTTCTATCTGCTCCTCATCTCCCTTGCCATCTTCCTAAAACAATTCCACACCTTCCATCAAGTAAATCTTGGCCTTTTTACATTTATGAGTAGGATTTCATCTTTCATCACAATAATAACAGAATCATTTTTCTCTTCTCTCTTTCATCTTAGCTGGTGATACTTTTTGTATAGGTACTACAATTTTTAAAATAGTACTTTTTCCCACAGCATTGAAATACTTCTTCCCTACATTACTATGTATACCACCAGATGTATCTACTGGTGTACTTCCTCCCACAGGCATTTGTACAAAAGAAGCATGGTATCCAACACTTCTACTACTGCCTCGAGTACTATAAATGTACCCCTCCCGAATCTTGGCTAAACCAAATACAGAATTTAAATTTTGGGGATGCAACATTCTAACTGGAAGTCTAATTTCATCTTTAAGTCCAATTCAGAAACAACTTAACTTGTAATTCTCAGATAATCATTTCAAATGATTCGAAATTACCTCAAATTGAGATTTGTATGCTGAAACTGTTGTGGTCTACCTCAACCTTGTAATAGCTTCCATAGGGTCAACATAAGAAGAGTGCATGCCAAGTGCTGAAATTCTCAATCTCCTCAGCATCTTGGAACCAGATTAATGCATTGCCCTCCATATAAAAAGAGGGCATGAGAATATTTTGTCCATCAGGCATTGGATGTAAGGTAAAATAATGATTCACCTTATAAATCCACCCAGTTGGATTTTTCCCATCGAATAATGAAAAATCCAACTTGATAGAACGAAATTACATGCCATATAACACCTTTGGATGTTCAAAATTGCTCTAATGCCACTTGTTACCAACTTTCTAGGAATTCAAGAAAGAAAAAGAATCAAGAATACACAATCTGATCTTTAAGGGATCAGAGCCTCCAAGAACAAAAATCTTATTACTTTTATGAATGAGTTCTTTTTTAACAGAGTTTCCCTTTGTACAATGCGACTTCAGTTAATATTGTTACAAAATAAGGCTAAAGTGGTAAAGTAACTTCATTAAGTGGGGACAGTTTTGACAATACACTCTTTTAAATAACATGTGCTGGCCATGTGCCACTAATTCTTCATTTCCTCCTCCCCTCTATCCCGATACCCTTCATTCTATATTTCCTTAAAGTGTCCTAACACCACTGCCCTCCCAATGCAATACCTCTACTCCCCTCCCAGACAACTCCATGCATAGCCATAACAGGTTACTTCAAATCCTTTCTATAGCAACGTTCGAATATCCTCTGCTCAAATTGTACGATATAATTTTTTTCAAAAAATAAGGAAGAAAAGGACAAATCAACGAAGTTAGAGCAAAATGTGAAAAGAACGAACTATATGTTTTTTTTCTAAGTAGTTATCTATTAATTTCCTGGGAAACAAAGGAAAATTTGGCACGGAACCTGATTCTTTGAGGTAATCAGGCAAGGGAAAGCCGGGGGGGGACCGAGTGTGGATGTATCGGAGTGTGGAGGCAATGGTGAGTCGTGAGAAAAATGGGGATCAAAATAGCCATTGGAGGCCCGGTTCATTCTTACGGAGAACAAACTTTGGGCATAGAACTCATACGCTACTTGCTTGCTCAGTTACTTCCGCCATGAAAAGAGATGTAAATATGCAAGCAATATGATGTCATTTTGACTTCAGTTCCATAACATACGTTTACCTTTTTGTTAATAAAGATTTGGACTCACAACTATCGCAATACCTCATAAAATTTCATGTACGTTTGAATGTTTAAAAGAGCTTGGTGAAATACCTTCTATCAAAAAGGCTCTTTATTCTGCACATCCCCACACTTGGTGATGTGGCATTTTTTTATTTAAATAAAAAAACAAAGGCAAACACATCAGCATATTCACATACAAATAAAAAGGAAGAAGTTCACAAACTCACAAGGAGGTCTATCTTCTTCTTTCTTCCTCTTCAGCCGCACTGCAGNGCAATATGATGTCATTTTGACTTCAGTTCCATAACATACGTTTACCTTTTTGTTAATAAAGATTTGGACTCACAACTATCGCAATACCTCATAAAATTTCATGTACATTTGAATGTTTAAAAGAGCTTGGTGAAATACCTTCTATCAAAAAGACTCTTTATTCTGCACATCCCCACACTTGGTGATGTGGCATTTTTTTATTTAAATAAAAAAACAAAGGCAAACACATCAGCATATTCACATACAAATAAAAAAGAAGAAAGTTCACAAACGCACAAGGAGGTCTATCTTCTTCTTTCTTCCTCTTCAGCCGCACTGCAAAATTGGGGATAGCATTTTTGGTCGGCAAAGGGAGGAACACAACCAACATGACGCTATCTTCTTCATTCACCCAAAATTTCTCACCCATCTTTTGCCTACCACAATTATCCTAAGAAAACCTTCAATAGAATTCTCAAACAAAAAAATTTTGGAAAATTTAAGAACACATGAAGGCCTCAAAAATAAAAATATAAGTAAAACTCCATAAACCCTTCACCGAATGAAACAAATATCAAAATCCTTCTGCTGCCTGAGAAATCCTTCCATTGCATCGAATGACAGAAGGACTGCATGGAGTGAAGCAGGAAGAAATGAAATATTTCGTCCCTTGCATCTTACTCGTGAGCTACTGGAGAAGAATGTATCAATTTTAAAAAATAAGGGTAAAATGGACAATTCACGTCGGTGAGTTGGAGGGCGTGTGGGGTGTGTTAAGTGGGAGACTTATAAATAGAATTTTTGATAATGAAATAATTTGAGTGAAAATATTTTGTTGGGTTTTTAGAAAAAGATAGAAAAAATTGAGTAAAGATATTTTTTAAAATAAATATTGTATTGGAGGTTATGAAAGTGAATAGATAAAGTTAAAAAATTATTTGAATATAATTTTTTAATATTATTTTTGTTTTAAAATTTGTTAAAAGAAGTGTTACAACCAAAGAGATCTCACAAAAGTAAATTCATAGACTGACATGGTTTCATATGATACATTAAAATAAAAGTAATTTTACAATCTAACGTACCACATCAAGCTGCGTTAGTTTGTGTGTTAACTTTGGTGATATTTCTTTGAGGGAATTTTTTTTTTTTATTTGTGTTTTAATGATGTTTGGAAAAGAAATTATGAAAAATGGTTTGTGATCTCAAACAATCCGTTAGTTTTGGGTCATCACAATGTGGCACTATGATGAGCCACAACCCCCACTAGTTGACCCAAATTAAGTCATGACTATGCAAGGGCCACCACAAAGGTGGCTCGAGCAACCATTATGGCTTGATGTGGGCAGCTTAGGCCTAGTTTGTTTAGTGCTATCTCATCTCATTTAATTATTACAATTTTTTCAAACTTTCTAACAAAATATAATAAACAATTTAAAATTTTCAAATTTCAAAACAAAAATAATATTAAAAAATTTATATTCTAATAATATTTCATTCAACTTTTATCTCATCTCATATGATAGGGGTGAAAACCGACGTCGTCGGCGTGATTTTTGGGCAAAACCAATACCAACTAACGTCTGAAAAGATGAGAGAGCCACCGACCGTAACCAATCGATGGGAAGGAGAAAACCGATCGAGGCAGTTCTTGGTCAACGTTTGTTCCACAGAGAGAGAGAGAGAGAATTGCAGAGTAAATCAAGAAGAAAACACTGGGGAAGAAGAAGACACATCTCAAAACGACGTCGTTCCATTTAAATTTAAATGGAACGGCGTTGTTTCAGACTTATTTTTTTTCTTATGTTCTTAATAAAACGACGTCGTATGGTTTAATGCCAAACAGCGTCATTTCCATTATCTGCTGTAATATTTATAGTTATAAAATGATGTCGTTCCACTTAAACTTAAGTGAAACGGCATCGTTTCAATAAGGGTACATTAAAAATAAAAATAAAAAATTTTATTATATCAATCGATTCAGCAGTCCGATCCAGCTTCAAATCAAGACCGAACGCTGAAAGTCAGTTTATTCAAATTGCCACCGCACGCCAACCAATTCTCCACCAATTCCTAACGCAATTGGTTAATTCTCGTCAATGGCGGCCGGAGGCATCGGTTTATGTACAGCCCTATCATCTGATTTCATCTCAATTCACTATCTAAACCATAACTAAATCTCTTTACCTTTGAAATGAGACCACCTTTTGTCTCTCTTATTTATGTATATATTAATTATTTTATTTCAGTAACATTTAAACTTTTTACATCTATCATTTGATGTGGCATGCCACGTCAACTTGTCTTATGATTTACTGATAGAATTATGACAAATGGATCAAGTTTGATCAGTCTAACAATCATTAAAAAATGCAATTGAAAACATAAAGAACAATTTAGTTTTAAGGCAAAAAACTACACAGATGAATCTAGTATTTAACCATTTGAAATTTTGAGAAAGCAATCTCGTAGAAATGGGCAGAATTCAGTGCACGTCCTTAGGCCTATATGAAAAGTAAATGGGCCTCAAAATGTTCAGATCTAGGAAAAAATAAGAAAAAGAGAAAATAAAAACAGGGTGAGGGTATGGTTGGAATTTGGATCACACTACGTACTCGTGGTGTCATTGGTGTTGAAGATGGAGAGAATTTGATGACTGATTTTTCTAGGTGGAAGTTCTGATTATCCTCCAATTATTGCAATTCTAACTATTTAAATGAACAAAAAATAGAGGAAAATAAGCGACAGAACCACAATATTAAGAGTTGCATCTTAATCGAGGATGCATATTAACAACTTCTTGGTAATTGAAAAACACAATGCAACTTTCAATATAGCAGGCGTGAGGTTTCCCTTAAAAGCACGATCCATAAAACTTTTCATCACCTTCTGTGGGTATGGATGCCTTGGCTGCAAGCCTNTGAGAAAGCAATCTCGTAGAAATGGGCAGAATTCAGTGCACGTCCTTAGGCCTATATGAAAAGTAAATGGGCCTCAAAATGTTCAGATCTAGGAAAAAATAAGAAAGAGAAAATAAAAACAGGGTGAGGGTATGGTTGGAATTTGGATCACACTACGTACTCGTGGTGTCATTGGTGTTGAAGATGGAGAGAATTTGATGACTGATTTTTCTAGGTGGAAGTTCTGATTATCCTCCAATTATTGCAATTCTAACTATTTAAATGAACAAAAAATAGAGGAAAATAAGCGACAGAACCACAATATTAAGAGTTGCATCTTAATCGAGGATGCATATTAACAACTTCTTGGTAATTGAAAAACACGATGCAACTTTCAAGATAGCAGGCGTGAGGTTTCCCTTAAAAGCACGATCCATAAAACTTTTCATCACCTTCTGTGGGTATGGATGCCTTGGCTGCAAGCCAGCCACGTGAACACACTAATCTGGTCAAAATTTCACATTCCATTTGAATACGAAAATACTTTAGCCACAAAGTTATTATACAAAAATAAACCTACAAACTGATGTGACTTAATATAGTATGTCAAATTGTAAAGTTAATTTTATTATAAAGTAAATCTAACGGATTCTATGAAACACATCAGTTTGTAAGTTTACTTTATATAATCTCTTTATATCTATAACAGTTCTCATTCGAATATTGTATTGATCTACTCAATTTTCTTTCCCTTTTTCCTTTTCAATTTTCTTTCAACCCAAGTAATTTGATATGGCTATTGTTTTTTAGACACTTACCTTCTTTTGAAGAAATGTGGGTGGTTCTCCCTCAGCAAGATGTTCAAAGGAAATGAACTTTAGAGCGTGACAAAAAAGAAATCATGGTTCTATGATAAAAAGTCCTATAATACACTGAGCCCCACAATGTTGTCACCTCTTCAACATACTCTAGACGAGCTTTAGTTTGATGAGTTTTTATCATCCTTTTTCAATGTTTGCTGGTAGAAAACCGCACTTGAGGTATGCGTTATTATTAATCATATATCAAATGAAGCAATCGTGCAGTGAGAGAAAAGAGGCAGCAAAACCAATTACCCGTTGTCATCTCTAGAGTTGCTAGAATAGTTGATAGAGCAAACATCAGGACCACAAGAAGAGAAAGAAGTTTCAAAAGACAATGTCCCACGGAAAGACAAGGCACTTGTTTCCTTTTTCTATACCCGGAGGGGTCATCTGAGTAGAGTCTGCGGAATGCAAATTCTTTTGAAGCCTTAGTATTCTCGAGAAACAGCTTGGCCCATCCTCTGGTTTGTGAATAGACAAATCCTGACCTCCACCCTCTTCTGTCAAAGGTTCAACTCCTAACATATGCATCTTTGGCATATCATTTTCCGATGATCTGAGTGATGAGGCCATTCCTATGCTCAACACATTTCCTTCACTATTTCTCAGTGTCCTTACAACCTCAGCTCTGTGATCGGAGTAATGTGGCATTTGGCAACCCCCACTTGAGGTAGAAGTTAAATTTGGTCTATCTTTTATAATAGCCTTCTTGGACGTGTATTCAGAAAGGTCTGAATCACTTCCATGGTCAATGGATGAGTGTGGCTTCCACTGCATTCTACTAGAACAACAAAACAAACAGAAAGATGGCTTGCTCACTTTCGGGCACTTTGGATCAGGAACATAATGTGCAAGGTTGATCCTGATCTCTACATTACAACCAAGAATAGACTGGAATGAACTAGCAATCTGTTTCCATGACTTTTCAGCCTTAGATGCATGGTCAGGATGTTGGAATTCCAATTCAGCTACTGCAAGACCTGAAATTTGATTACCCACTCAGCCATCATTGAAAAGGTACAGCAAAACCCACAACAAGTATCCAGAAGCATATAACTATGGTGGTAACAACAGAACAATTTGCATGTACATTAATAGTTCGCGCTCATTTCCATGAACAAGAGGTGAGATGACAAAACAAAAAAATAGTTCGCCCTCCTTTATTTCTTACAGACCTTTGTTTTGTCAAAACAAAACAAAACAAAACAAGAGGTGAGATGAAAGAGAAGCGGATTGGTTTACCTTGATTAACACAAAGAGATGACAGGGTCCCTTGTTTCTTTAGGAAGTTCTTGAGTGACTTGGACTGGCACAAGTCTGTAGTTCTCTTCCATATGGACTCTAACTCACCTTTACAATCCTCCTGTATAGGCTGTATTCCCAATTTATGTGGTTTATTGTCGTCAAAAGAACAAGTTACAAGATGTTTTGACCCGTCCCCAGTGGCAGACAAAGTGCAAAAATCACCATCTGCATCCAAACATAAACAAACTTGGAGATGAAAGTTTCACCCCACTAATCCTACCCCTCCTCCGGGAGGGACTGAAGTGCACAAAAAAACTCATTTATTAAAGAGAAATAATCATGATGATCCTCACCTTGGTCTTGTGCACGTTTCAAACACAAGTTTGAGTCATTTGAATCCAGGGAAGAAGACTCCATAGAGCTTAAACGTAGAAGAGCTACAGTGAGCCATGTTGTTTGATTCTTAGACACCCTAAATTGCTTCTCCGTTTCTGAAAGTATTGTCAATCCATGACTCAGTTTCTGCTTGTCCACTTCAGCTATTATGCAAAATTGCAGAACTCAGTCAGCATTGTTATAAGCAAATAGTAACAGGTAAAACATAAGAGTGGACTGTGGTCAACAACATGCAGCCACCATGAATACTAAACAAACAATAAATTAGAACAGTAAATAAAATAGCAGCGAGGGCCAGAATTCAATGAAAAGTGTGAGCATGTGTTTGTATTCACAAACACACCCATACACATGTACTGACGATATAGAAGAAATTTGTCACTACTAATTTAATCATCTGCAAAGATACCATGATGCACCGCCACAGCTGCTGTGCAATTACTATTAAACAAGAGGGCATTTAATATAAAGGGAAGATGTGGTTTCAAGTTATCTAAATAGATCAACGGTTGTCAAAGGACTTTGAGGTAGAAACTGTATGTCTCTTTTTCCTCCTTTTTTCTGCCCCCGGGGGGGGGGGGGGGGGGGGATGTTTCGCATGTCTGTAATAGGAAATTATTAGCTTAAAAAAAATTAGATCATTGCAATTGGTTTAAAGAACAATGCAAACCATCCAAAAAAATGAACCGCATTTCTCTAGACATGCACACAAAACCATATAGATCCTTAAATTGAAGACAAAATAGAAGTGTGACAACCTATGAGGGGGAGCGTGAAGCACATTTCAATTTGAAGATGAGAGGGTGAGGGCAGAGAGCAGAGAAATAATAAAAATAAATAAATTGTTTAATAGTATAAGATTGAGAGTAGGAAGTTGTCTTCAAAGGTCACAACGTGACTTGAAAATGTGACAAATTCACAGCCCTCACAAGAGTCGAAAGTTATTACCACTAGTTTAACTATACATCAGAGCCCAAATAATTCTCTTGAATACTCGTCTAAGTTTTATGAGAGCAAAGTAATATGAAAAGCATTAAAAAGAAGGCATAAAATAAAGGTTGTGGACATCGAACTAATTGATTAATCAAGTGTGGTACAAGAACAATTAGCCAAATGTGGAACGAGAATGTCAGCCTTGATGCAACTTTAGGCAAATATATACAAAGTATATTTTAGAAAAATACAGGATGTCTATATGAGAGAGAAACAGAAGGGCTCTATCTTCTTCAATATACTTAGCATGGAGTCTCAACTTTATACATGCAACAGAAAGCTAAGCATTGTGGCCCATCACTATGATAACATTGGTATAGCTGAGAGTACATGGTACTTACAGGTATGATTAGTGGAGAACTTTCTTCTGACTTCAGAGTTACCTTCCTGACATTTACCCGCAAGAATGTCCATAATGAGATTCGCCAGCTGTGTTATAAGTTGCATAGGATCAATCCTTGATCTCATGAGTTCCCTGGCCCTTATTACCATATTTGAAGTGTCAGATGATAAAGCCAAATCCAGCAAATCAAGCAAGTCATCATCAGAAACAATCCCGATCTGCAAAACAACAGCAAAGGGAAATTCTGTTACAGTTTTGAATGAGAGGGGGTGATATAGAATTCCCTCTAACAAACAATAGTCTGGCACTCACAAGCTCATAGGCCAAGGCCATAGTGATCTTTTTACCAAGCAAACTTAGCTGATCCAGAATCATCTCTGCATCCCTAAGTGAACCATTGGATTTAGAGGCAATAAAGTTCAAAGCAGCCTGATCAAAGTCGAGACCCTCTTGGGTGCAAATTTTCTCCAACCTGTTTGCAATATCACTATCTTTTATCTTTGGAAAGTGATATCTTTGCGACCGTGACACTGCACTTCGAGGCACACTGTCCAGGTCAGGAGTGATCATTACAAAAATGACATGTTGAGAAAGGCTATTTAGGCTGTTCAGAACAGCTGCCCATGTTTCCCCCTTTAACAACTGGCATTCATCAATAATGAAAACCTTGAACCGCGAGGAAACCGGAGGGATGGCTGCACTCTTAAAAAGGGATCTAACCCTAGTTATCCGATTAATTCTCACAGAATCCACTTCCTTAACATCCATGCTCCTTCCAGAAAAGAACAGAACACATTCTCGACACAGCCCACATGGCCTATCCTCCTCAATCGATAGGCAATTCAGTGCTGCCGCAAATATCCTTGAAGCAGAGGTCTTGCCTGTTCCACGGGGACCGTGGAAGAGATAAAATGATGTTATCTTGCCTTTAGAGATGGCACCCAACAGAGACCTTGCAACTACATTTTGTCCAACCAATTCACTGAACGACTTTGGCCTGAATTTCTCACTCAAACACCTAGGAGTTTCTGAATATGGAGTGATTTCATTATTATTATGTTTCAAGATCCTCTTTTTATAACATGCGGGGCTATCCACATCCCCAGATACAAAGGGATGTTCTTCTTCATCATAAGAAAGATACGACTCTCTAAATTTAGGAGTCCTTAACCAGCAGCAGCTTATACTACAGCCATGATGACTGTCAACTACATCATCATCCTCTTCATTTTCCAATAGTGGTGCACTATGGCCTGAAATAGCATCACTTACAGATGCACATGGACTAGCTTCACAACTCACTCCATCACCCACAACCCCAAATGATTTCACCTGATTTTTATATGGCAACTTTTGTGTTGATATGATGTGATCTGCTTGTTCTGCTCGTGATGATTCCTCAGTTGGCTCCTTATTGGTATCGAGGTCCTCAAAACGATTGCTGGAGGGTGTGATGCATGTCGAATCCAATCCAGTATCCTCATGATCGTCAAAATACCTTTCATTCAGTGGTTTGTAATTCGATGCACAATAGTCTAATCCATCAACCTGTTTTGTCTTGCTAGGAGGGCCTGTCTTTCCTACCCAACCCGTGTTCTTACCTGAGTTCAACTTGCTTTTTCCCAAACCACAACTTAGCTCAAAATCATCAACACAATCCTCTCTTAGTCCATAGAAACCTAAATTCTTTGATCTCAAAGCATCACCATCAGAGCCACCTTCTTGGCGATCATTCTTGAATTGCAGGGAAATCCCTTCACTCGAATCAATTTCCCAGTTCCCAGTGTCAACCAAAGCAGAGAATTTGCTCATAGAATTAGTGGACGGATCCCTCAGTGACCTAACTCTCCTCAGTGCTACTAGAGTCCTTGAGATAGGAAGATCCACAGAATGCCGCCGCCCATCCATTACTCCAAAACAAATCAAATCCTCCGATCAAAATGAAGTGTTGCGCACACTGCAAATCGCAAACTGAAATATCAATATCTACAAAGAAGCACCAGAAACAAAAACTCATTAGGAAAATAATCAAAAGGGATAATCAAAAAACAACTAGATCATTCCAATGAGTCACCAAATCTTACCGGCTTTATACTTCTAGAAACACGGAACCACTAGTACAGAGAAAAAGAACCAACTGGTTCAATAAACCAGGGTAAGATTGCCACATTCAAAACAACGCGTTACCTTCACAAATAAACAAGAAACGAAACAATACAGAAGGGTGCAGAATCTCCCGATTCCTCGCTAAATGCATTCAGCATTAGCATTCGTGGAAAATGAGCGCCAACATTTGAGGAACCCATCAAACTAGAAGACGAATAAGCAATGCAGCAAAACTTTCATCGAAGAATAGCGTTATAAATTCTTTTTTTTTTTAAATACACGTTTTTTCTTGCCTCTTGATAAGAATAAAAGCCTTTTACACTGATGAAATATTCCCCCTTCTCTGCCATTACAGAGTTCCAAGACAAACGTGAGTACAGCTTCTAGAGAGAGTGGTGGAAACAGACAAACTAGAATTCAAATATTCCACGGTAAACATCAACTAGAAATAAAAACAAAAAAATACGAAACGACAACGACAAAAAAAAAAAACACACACACCTACCGAGCTCTTCGAGGTCGAGGAAATCTGCAGCAGCAGCGTAGAAGACGGGATACGAAAACCATTGCCCTAAAACAGACGCGTTGGTAGTTGAGCTTCTGGCAAAGTAGTAAATGTCATTAATGCGGAGGGATGTGAGGGGCGCCATTGATTGTGAGAGTCGGGCCGACACGTACAGAGACAGAGACAGCGAGACAGAGAGAGACAGAGAGAGAATTTGATTCGGAAGAATATCTTTGTTCCTTCGCTGCAGAGTGGTAGCAGAGAGATTGGTTTCCCTTCCCTGGTATGGTTTCGGTCAGGAAACCTGATGGAGGATTCTTTTGGTATCAAATACGGCGGTTTCAGTTAGTTTTTAGTTGCTTGTCGGATCAATTGTGTAAGCTGCCTCCACGCTCCGTACTGGCGCGTCCTAGACGTTCGGCTCCCCGTTTGTTACCGAGAAAATGGCGGAAATTACTTCCTTTTTTTATTTACATTATCTGAAATAAAGTTAATTAGAGCTTCGAGCATTCTCAACTGTTTATGTATTATACAAGAAATATAAATTATTTAAAATTTTATTCAAAAGAGGAATCTATTCAATTATGTAAAAGGAAATTTAAAATATAATTCGGTATAATAATCCGTTACATGTAAAGTAAACTATTCGTCTATCTAAAAAAAATTTATTAATTATTTCTCGCTCCTGCCTCTTTTTTTATTTTCAATTTTATTTCTGCTATTTTTTTTTAACTATTTCGGCATCCTATATCAATGTTTAAGAATCCAAGTGTGTGAAAAAAAAAAACCTCTTAATACACTCATTTTGTTTTCATTTTCTGATTTTAGATTTTTTATTTAGGTTATTGTTATCATTTAGAGTGTGGATAGACACGTTATAATCACATTGATAGGAAATATTAAAAATATTGAAACATGTAAAGACATTCCAAATGTGCTAGATAAAAGAAATAAGTATATATACTTTTTAATATTGTCATACTATAAGCTCATTTTTTTAAATATATTTTTAATTTAGCCTTTAAATTTAGCTTTTATGTGTATAGGACATAATGTATTTTAAAAAATAAGATACATTGTGAATGCTCTTATGTAAGATTTTAGGACTCTTTAGACATGAAAAATTATATATATTACATTCTTATCTATTATACAAACAATAAAAATCTTATATTAGGTTATTACTTGCGGGTGTAACGTTCATAAATACACAATAATTGTGATTTATAATTGCATAATTATTTATCATATATGCATAAATATGATCAAAATATGTACAACAAAGACTTGGTCTTGATCAGTTTTTGTTTAAACATAATTTATTAACAATTATGTTATATACAATTATTTTTACGTATTATTTACGCACTCCACTAATATGGTGGAACTCAACATTTATTTTATATTAAAAAAAGTAATGTAACTAATCACATCAACGGAGTGCATAAATAATACGTAAAAGTGACTGCACATAAAGTTTTTATTTATTAATATAGAAATGCATACTCAATAAAAGTACACAATAAATGAATATTTTTCATCCTAATATATATATAAATCTTGAAACTTGACACTGAGCCTAGTCTCGACTATATATTTAGATTTTACTTTTATTCTCTCTAAAAAAAAATCGAGTTATGTCTTAAGCCATTATGTTATGAGCTTTTAAGCAATCTAGTCATAATGATGGAAAAAATATATTATTTATGCATCAAATGAAATAATGGTTTGGAAAAAAGAAAAAAAAACTTCAATAGGAAAAAAGAATTTGAAGGGAATAACTTATAACTATTTGTCCCAAATATTTATTATTTGTGATAATTAAGAGAGGTACTTTACAATAATTGAATATTTTAATATTTAGGCGTAATTTTTAGAAAAAAATAAATATTGCAAAGTCTATGAATTATATTTTAAAGAAATGATATTTACTGTTTTAGAATGTGTAAATTTTGTGCACTTCTATTGAAAATGGTAGATAAATCTATAATTCTATAAAAAATTATTTTTTTAATAATAGACTCTACTTTTTTTTAAAGTAAAATATGTGAAACTTATATATTCTAAAACTTTATCTTGCATTACTCTTATATTTATTTATATCTCACTTATAGATAATATTTACAACAACCTTAATCCGGAAATAACTAAATGAAGGATAAAAAATTATTTTCGTAAAAGATTTTAAAAACCAAACATTCTATGTTTAAAGTTTAAATTAATTATGTGGGAGTTAACTCACGCGCCAAAAGAAACACGGCGTTTTAATAAGATTTTAATGGTACACTTTTCGTCGGGAACAGAGAAACGAACGCAATAAAAGTGTAGAAAAATGGGATCCACTTTTGACCAAAAGTACTTTCGGTCAAATGTTTGTAGTTTTGGACTTGGAAGTCATGCTTTGACCACGGTACGGTATTTTTCAACTAGAAATATTCAATCCCGCTAAAAACCTTAATTTTAAATTGACAAGTTTCATATAAATTATTTGAATAAGTCTCATTATTAAAGAATATTTTTTTTTTTACTTTTTAAAGTATTATCCATTTTTTTACAAGGACGTGTATAAATGATTTATCATGTTAGGTATTGTCTTGATGTGTAAGTTTCGCATACTTTTTTTTTAAGAAATATAGGATTTCATATTAAAAAAATAATTTTTGATATAAATATCAAATAAGAAATGATATTTATAGTCCTAAAATATGTGAGCTATGTGTAGTGTGCACTCCCTTTAGAAAAAATTGATAAATCTAAAATTTATATAAAAATTTATTTTTTTAATAATAGATCTTTTTTTTTTTCCCAATAATGCGTCAAATTTGCATAGCCAACTTTATCTCATTGCTCTACCAAAAAAAAACTTCTTCCCAAAGCAAAAAATTAAAAAAAAAAACAGTTAAAAAACCCTTATGCATAAGAGTTTTGTTATACAATCTCCACCACATTCCACACTCCACATGTTTTAAAATTTTTTAATACTTTTTTTATATATTTTTTATTTTATTCTTTTTAAACTATTTCAAATTTTCTATTCACTGTTCATATAAAAAATATTTGATAAAAGAAAAAAATTAAAAAAATATATAAAATGTGGAGTGTGAGTGAATCGTAGGAAGTTGTGAAAAATATTTGTATGCATAATGGTTGATTGAACAGTGACTGCTTGGTGATTGTGACAATTGAACAACAAAGTGCAAATTCCCTAATCTAATTGGTTTAGGGTTGTAAGTGCTTAAAACTAATTGTAATCATTTAGGAGATACAAACTTATGTGTTTAAAATTAATTATAATCATTTACTTTTATAGTAGATTTATAAGTTATAGCTGAGATTTTGAAGATTACTTTACATATTTCATCAGTGACATATTTTTTGGGCCGAATGCTAGTATAAATCATGTGATTTGGCATTTCTACATATTAATGCCCTTTTTGGATAGTAAGATAAAATGAGATGGTTTTTATTGAAAATTGAATAAAATATTATTAAAATATTTATTTTTTAATATTATTATTATTTGGTGATTTAAAAAAATTGATTGTTTATTATATTTTATGTAAAAATTTGAAAAAATTATAATAATGAGATCAGATGAGATGAAACCATTTATATATCCAAACGTGACCTAAAACTCTAGTAGACTTTCTACATATTAGTCATCTTTATTTAGGGGATAATGTTAGGGTGCATATCAGATGTACGTCTCAAATATGCACACTAGTACAAATGATTTGTTTCTTTCTTTTTTTTTTAACTTTTCCTTTTAATTATTTTTTAAATATCCGTAACCATTAAGAAAAATATATATGTAAACAAAAATTCTACGTGCAGTCACTTTTATGTATTATTTGCACACTTCACTAATGTAATTAGTTGCATCACTTGTTTTTAATATAAAATAATTATTTTGATCAATCACATCAATAGAATGCAAAAATAATACGTAAAAATGATTGTATGTAGCATAACTCATATATAAATATACTAATAGTTACTTTCTTAACCATTGAGAAAAAAACTAAAATTTATAAACGGACACATTTGAGAGTTATACTAACATTTTTATACATTTTTACAATGAGGTCTGCTTTTTTACAAAAGTCTACTCAAGATTTGTACATTTGAGACTTGCATATATTATTTTTTGTTATCACCCTTTGTTGTTTTTATTTTTCATATGGGTTTTCAACTTTTAACTTGGAAAGAAACGTTTGAGGGAACTTTGGTTTTTTTTTTCTCCCCTTTTGTGAGGGGTTGAAAACACAGGCTATGCTAAGAACCATCATATGTTTCACCAACCAAACATTATTATACAAGCCCGTTTGGCAACAAAACTATTTTAAAGTATTTTCAAGTGTTCTCAAATATTTCTTTTCAAACATCACAAAAAGTTTTTCAATTTCAAAATTTTAAAATTTTCATTTAATAATCATTACGATTTTCTCAAACTTTTAAACAAAATACAAAAAACAATACTAATTTTTCAAATTTCCAAAAAAAAAAAAATCTCACAATTTTTTAATATTTTTATTCAATTTTTTCTATCTCATTTTTTAAAATCCAAAAACATCTTAACTCAAACAATTTCACTTTTATTCACAAATATGTTGAGGTATTCTAAGTATCCAAATGGGCCCAACTCATTTTATTTGGATAAAAATACTAGTCTTTTACTATATTCTTCCATGAATACGGAAAATCCTACACCATCCTTCCCTCCAAAGGCAAAAAGAGTCAACTTATTGGTGGTTCATCCCATACGTACAATCTGTTGATAGTAATTCTTCACACAGTTTTATTTAAATAAGTACTAAAAACAATGGTGTGAAATGTTTGAACTCAACCTCCTGCTTTGTCAATCTCTATTGGATTTTATTTTATTTCATCTGTTGTTAATGCAACTGAGAGCTTCTTATGAAATACTTGTTCTTATTCCAACTTTTTTTATTTTATGAAATACTTTGTCCTTTATTTAAAGTTTGAGTTTTTTTTTTATCTTTAAGAAAATTTTCAGAAGAGTTATGCTACATACAATCACTTTTGCGTACTCCTTATACACTTCACTGATGTCAAGACATTGCAAATGTGCTGGATAAAAGAAATAAGTATATATACTGTTTACTATTGTCATACTATAAGCTCATTTTTTTTATATATTTTTAATTTAGCTTTTAAATTTATATTTTATGTGTATAGGACATAATTGTATGACATTGTATATAAAGAGATATTGTAAATTTATTGATAGTTAAATGAATAAAAATATGTTAAAAAATATTATTTAAATGATATAGAGAAAAAATAAATAAAGTGACATATGGTAAATTGTAAAAATCATTAGATAAAATAGAAAAATATGAGTTTTAGTGATGTATTTTAAAGAATAAGATACAAAAACTATTGTGAATGCTCTTATGTCAGATTTTAGGACTCTTTAGATATGAAAAATTATATATATTACATTCTTATCTATTATGCGAACAATAAAAATCTTATATTTGGTTATTACTTGCGGGTGTAACGTCCATAAATACACAATAATTGTGATCTATAATTGCATAATTATTTATCACATATGCATAAATATGATCAAAATATGTACAACAGAGACTTGGTTTTTATCATTTTTTGTTGAAACATAATTTATTAACAATTATGCGTATAGTCACTTTTGCATATTATTTGTGCACTCCACTGATATAACAGAACTCAACATTTATTTTATGTTAAAAAAAAGTAATGCAACTAATCATATTAACAAAGTGCATAAAGAATACGTAAAAGTGACTGCATATAGAATTTTTATTTATTAATATAAATATGCATACTCAATAAATGAATATTTTTCATCCTAATATATAAATAAATATATATATATTTATATAAATCTTGAAACTTGACCCGACCCTAGTCTCGACCATATATATTTGATCCCTCTTAATTGAAAGAACTATATTATTTTGATTTTACTTTTATTCTCTCTAAAAAAAATCGAGTTATGTCTTAAGCGATTATGTTGTGAGCTTTTAAGCAATCTAATCATAATGATGGAAAAATATATCATTTATGCATCAAATGAAATAATGGTTTGGAAAAAAAAAAACTTCAATAGGAAAAAAGAATTTTAAGGGAATGAGTTATAGATATTCGTTATATCTATTTGTCCCAAATATTTATTATTTGTGGTAATTAAGAGATCTATTTTACAATAATTGAATATTTTAATATTGAGGTGTAATTTTTAGAAAAAATAAATACTGCAGAGTATACGGATTATATTTTAGAGAAATGATATTTATTGTTTTAGAATATGCAAGTTCTGTTCATTTCCTTTAAAAAAAATAGATAAATCTATAATTCTATAATTCTATAAAAATAATTTTTTTAATAATAAAACCTACTTTTTTTCAAAGTGTATATACGAAGCATGCACATTCTAAGACTTTATCTCATTACTCTTATATTTCTTTAAATCTCAATTATAGATAATATTTGCAACAACCTTAATCGGGAAATAACTAAATGAAGGATAAAAAATTATTTTCATAAAAGATTTTATAAAAACCAAACATTTTATGTTTAAAATTTAAATTAATTATGTGGGAGTTAACTCACGCGCCAAAAGAAACGCGGCGTTTTAATAAGATTTTAATGGTACACTTTTCGTCGGGAACAGAGAAACGAACGCAATAAAACTGTAGAAAAATGGGGTCTACTTTTGACCAAAAGTACTGTACTTTTAGGCAAACGGTTGGAGTTTTGGACTTGGAGGTCATGCTTTGACCACGGTACGTTATTTTTAAATTTGAAATATTCAATCCCGCTAAAAATCTAGATTTTTTTAGTTTTTGATTAATTTTAAATAAATAATATTAGGCATGTACAAATTTCAGACAAATTATTTGGAAAAAAGGAGTCTCATTAA
>QEOT01001255.1:75466-89886 GCA_003123785.1 Pterocarya stenoptera
TAAAATTTTATTTTTTTAAAAATAATTTTTTTTTTTTTTTTTTTTTTTTTTTTTTTTTCCAAGAATGCATTAAATTTGCAAAGCCAATATTATCTCATTGCTTTGCCAAAAAAAACTTCTTCCCAAAGCAAAAAATAAAAGAAAAACAGTTAAAAGACCCTAATCCAAAAGAATAAATATAGATAGAAGCCACCGTTAAGAAAAGCCATTTTATACATATGATGTGGAATCATCTAGACCACATATCTCCCTAAGTTTAATTTAGCATCCGATTGAAAGAGAGACAATGTGAGAGAGAGGGAGCAGGCGAGAGAGACAACAGAGATGAGAGAGAGAGCAAGTGAAAGAGAGAGAGAGAGCGGCGAGAGAGAGTGAGTGAGTGATGAGAGAAAGAGAACGACGAGAGAGAGTGAGTTGCGAGAGAGAGCAGAGGAGATGAAAAAAAAAAAAGAGATCTAGAGGTAGTCACGCAGTGAGTGTAAAGTGTGTACTACTACAATGACTTCCCTCTAGCATTACTCAATGCAAAATGGTTAATTGAACAATGACTACATGACAATTGAACAACAAAGTGCAAATTCCCTAATCTAATTAGTTTAGGGTCGTGAGTGTTTAAAACTAATTGCAATCAATAGGAGATACAAACTTATGTGTTTAAAATTAATTATAATCATTTACTTTTATAGTAGATTTATAAGTTATAGCTGAGATTTTGAAGATTACATATTTCATCAATTACATATTTTTGGGCCGAACACTAGTATAATTCATGTGATTTGGCATTTCTACATATTAAGGCATTTTTTTATAGTGAGATGAAATGAGATGATTTTAATTGAAAATTGAATAAAATATTGTTAGAATGCTTATTTTTAATATTATTATTGTTTTGTCATTTAAAAAAGTTGAATTGTTTATTATATTTTGTGTGAAAATTTAAAAAAATTGTAAGGATGAGATCAGATGAGATGAATTTGTTTCTATATCCAAACGTGACCTAAAGCTCTCATAGACTTTCTACATATTAGTCATCTTTTATTTAGGGGATAATGTTAGGGTGCATATCAGATGTGCATCCCAAATATGCACACTAGTGCAAATGATTTTTATTTTTTTTTTAAACTTTTCATTTTAAGTATTTTGTAAATATCCTTAACCATTAAGAAAAAAAATTTAAAAATATATATAAACAAAAATTATACGTGCAGTCACTTTTATGTATTATTTGCACACTCCACTAAAGTGATTAGTTGCGTCACTTGTTTTTAATATAAATAACTATTTTGATCAATCATATCAGTGGAGTGTGACAAGAGTACGTAAAAGTGATTATATGTAACAAAACTCATATATTTAATTTTAAAATTTTAAAATTTTAATTTTTTAATTTTTTTATCTAATAATTATCTAATCATTACAACTTTTAAAAACACTCAAACAGAACACAAAAAACAATTCAATATTTTTAAATCTCAAACAAAAATAATATTAAAAAAGTATATTCTAATAATCTTTAAACTGTATAAGTTTTTTTATTTAATTTTTTTTCTCATTTTCCAAAATCGTATAAAAATCTTATCTTAAACTATTTCCTAATCATATCACTGTTATTCATAAATTTTTCATCTCGTTTTATCTTATCTTATATGTGTAGTCAAATAAGGTCTCATATTTCACCCTTTTCAAGATTTTGTTAAGAACTTATTGTGGCTATAGATTCTGATAAAAAACTAGATGTACTTGTTTGGATGCTAAGAATTGTAGCTGGAAAATCTTTGAAAAAAATGTTTGAGATGAACTGGTCCGGTTGGTATTGGTTTCAATTTCGTAAAATCAATTGAAAATCGATCCTGTTTTGATTTTGATTTTTAGAACACCGGATCAGGACATAAATATATTATTTTTTATTATATAAAATGTTTTTATATGATTTTTTATTAAAATATATATTATATACTAAATTAATAACATGAGAGATGGTGTTATAAAAGGTAGACTTGGGAGAGTTAGAAGAGATTTGGACGAGAGAGGGAAAGGCTTCAGAAGAGAAAATTCCAAATACTCTTCCTTTGTTACAAACTCCTATATATAGACATTAAAACAATGCAACACAATACTAACATATATATAATCAATTATATAAATAAGTTTAACACTAGTATAATACCATGGAATTATATACTATAATATGTTAATAAATTAAACACCACTACATCAAGAAAATTGAAAAAACTGAATCAAATCAGACTGAAATTGATAAAATCGAAAGTTTTGATTTTGATTTTGATGATGAATCGATCTGATGTGAATTCTCTAATTCTCAAAAGTGAAGTATACATTCTTAAATATGTAAAAATCGGATCAAAACAGACCGTTACGAAAATCTTTAGAGAAATCCTTAGGACCGGTCGGGCTGTTATTAGCCAAATAAAAGCCTGCCAATCATACAGTGACACCTAAGACTTCCACCAAACTTATCCTGAACCAACACTGCATCAGAAAAGGGCATCAGAAACGTTCGATTTCTTCTTCGCGATTTCAGCCCCTTACCCCTCGCACCCTCTCCCCTCGAAGCTGATTTTAGCCCATCTAAGGAACGCCACTCAACCCATTGAAGCCCCCTCGCAAAGCTCAACCCGAAGAAACCCTTGATTTCCCTTCGGCTTCTACTTCGTCACTCAACCAATCGAACAACATCGGCGTCGAACCCCCCCTTCTTTCTAAGCTTAGCCCATTGCTTTATCTTTGGCTTCTACTTCTGTTGCCAATTGGCTCTTGACAACACGTTCACATTTAGTTAGCACGATTTTTACCCTGTTGCTTTTGGTAGTCCCAATTGAAATTAAGCATAGTAGAAGATGAACAACAGTTGGAGTTGGGAGCAAAAACCACTAATTGGTGAACTAATACAGGGAATGGATCTATTGAAACAGTTAAGGGTACAATTTAGTACAACATCGTCATCACCCGAGACCGTAGAGACATTGTTGCAGAGGATATTAGCTTCATATGAGAAGGCTTCTATGATTCTGAGATGGAGTGGCTCAATCGGACAGCCCCAGATTGAAGGAGTAATGGCAGGGGTACCGGGGGCTCCAATTTCTATCAATGGAAGTCTCGGGACAGATGAATTTGACAAGGGTATCAAGGATCATCAGGCAACTGATGATATGTCAAAAAGAAGTGAATTTCAGCGCCACAAAACATAATTCTTATCTACTGCCAAGAAACTTTAGCTAATACATGTTTTTTTAAATTGGGTTGCAGGAAGATATTGCCCAGATGGATGGACCATGTGAGAGTGAGATTTGAGACTGGGTTGGAAGGACCCCATGAAGATAGCAATAGTTGGAGAAATGATGGTCAGAAAGACAACCTAAGAGCCAAATATCCTAAGTGACACAGTCTTTTCCTATTTATAGAGGGTTTCTGAGCTGCGTAGGCATCGACGTCGACGCCGGCGTCGGACTGAGGGCAGTGCAAAGAAAGCCAGTTACTGAAGAGAGGGGCAGAGAGCGGCGTGCAAATGAGAAGGGAAAGGGCTAGAAAACATACGAACTTGATTTTCTGTAATGGAGCGCATTTATCTTACAATGTATTTTCTTAGAGTAATGATACACTTACCACCATTTCACTACTCCTTTACTACTTATATCATATTTGAAATTTTTTATTTTTTTATCATTTTCTTTTAACTATTTTTTTAACATCCTTAATCATTAAGAAAAAATTTAAAAAATATATAATTTTACTAATAATCACTTCCTTAATCATTAAGTAAAATAAAAAATTAATAAAAAAATCAAATAAACAAAAAGTAGTAAATAAATAGTAGGAGAGTGGTAATTCTATCATTTTCCATTTTCTTATGTGGCTTGAGTTGGATCGAGGGCTGCTTTTGTGGGATTTACAGCCCAACCGTTGGGAAGCGTTTCTCAAATCTTTATTAACATAAAGGCCAACGTATGATATGGAACTGAAGTAAAACGACGTCATATTGCTTGCATATTTAAATCGAGATCGAGAAGCAAAAGTCCTCACCTCAGCTGATTTTTTCTGTCCATGGCGGAAGTAACCGAGCAAGCAAGCAGCGTACGAGTACTGTGCCCAAAGCTCGTTCTCCGCAAGAACGAACCGGGCCTCCAATGGCTAATCGGGTCCCCATTTCTCCCGCCACTCACCATCGTCTCCACACTCCGATGCATCCACACCCGGTCTCCCCACGGCTTTCCCTCGCCCGATTACCTCAAAGAATCAGGTGCCAAATTCTCCCTTGTTTCTCAGGACACTAATAGATAAATACTTTAAAAAAAGATAACTTTTCTATTTCGTTCTTTTCACATTTTTCTCTGACTTCGTTGATTTGTCTTTTTTTTTTTTCCTTCTTTTTTGAAAAACTCATATCTTACGATTTGAGCAGAGGATATTCGAACGTTGCTACTTAAAGGTTTTGAAGTAATCGGAGCATTAGTTATTGGAAATTCGGAGTCCGAGAAGAACGCTAGCGAGGCAATCGATGCCGCCCGTAGATTGAAAAAGCTTCTTTCTGAAGGAGGAGCAAATCCAGAGGATGAGGAGACGATCGGTGCGGTTGCTGATTTGAATAATACTAGAGACGTTCAATTTTTCCGAACCAGATCGGATAATTCAAGGAGCCTGGAATTAGTTACTTCGGTGGTATATGATGAACATCCGGAGAAGCATATTTGGGAGACGGGTTGTTTGCTGCGGTGCGAGCTTCCGATTAGGTTTCCAGTCTATTTTCCTGCCAAAAATGGGCCAGGTATATTTATCTTTGATAATGTATTTTACTTGGTGTCCGTTGGCACTTGGCAGTTGGCACTAATTACTTAGGTAAATTGATTTTTGCTTATCTAATTTTTGAAAAATATTGAGCTTTGGTATTGGTTGGGTCTCAAATTTACAATGATTTTTATAGAGATTATCATAAAGATTGAAAAATGTATATATCATTTTAAAGTGACTTTATTTTTTATGCTAAGTAATTGCATTGTCACGGGGGTACCATAGAAGTTATGGTGGCTATTGGTCGTTGGAGATGAGAGTCGTGTCTAATAATGGTTGGAGGAGTGAAGTTGGAAGTATATACTTTTGCAATTTGTTAATTATATAATAGCCAAAAAATTGGAGCCTAATCAACTCCCAAATCAAAATCTGGGTCATAAGCCATGGTGTTTTTCTTCTTCTTCTTCTTCTTTTTTTTTTTTAATTTATTTATTATAAAGGGTCATAAGCCATGGTGTTAAGAAAAAGTGGCATGCTAGATGTTCCAATAACAAAAGTGGCTGACATAAACATGTTGACAGGGACAAATCAAGTTAAGAAAAGACTGGAATAAGAACTGGCCTCAAGTCGTTAGTATTTTGGCTTTGTTGATTTTATACTCCTTTACTGGGTTATCTTGTTTTCAGAGCTTATAACTTTTTTGTTTTAGGTTTCATGTTGGAAATATCTAATCATTTCTCACTTTACTATTAGTCAGATGCATACATTAATGTAATCTAATGGATAGATACTTCTTTAGTTACCCTGTGGACATTTTGTTTATCAGACGCGGAGAAGATGTATTTGCGTGCGACTAAAGCAGTTGTTGCCAAGTTCAAAGATCCACAGGTTGTATATGTGGTAGAAACATTAAGCAAAGCCTCCACAGAAGTACCTCGACCTGTCATTCTTCGTGGTGTAGAATTGGACTTTGACACAGCTCTTTCAAATATCAAACTGTTGGGTAAAGATGCTCATGATTCTGACCCAAAGTTTCTATCATGCGCACACTTCTGTTTGAAAAGTAAATCAGACAGACCAATTTTGTCTGCAGAGGTAAGAAATAGCATATATGATTCGTGGAGGCATTATAGTTATCAGATCCCTGGGAGCTTGAATAGTTGCCTCTTTATTAGGTCATTTGTTTTACACTGCATCCTTCATATACATTCACAACCCTCAAGGACTATTATCATTCTCTTTCCGTGACAAATTCTGGTACTTAGAATGCAGATATAATTCAACTAAGTGTTCTGCTTAATAGCTCAGAAAAGTCTGAGAAATCCTCTGCACCTGGTGCAGAATATATTCCAGGTACTGATTTCAGTGTTTGCTTTCTTCTAATTATTTCTGTGCATTTGAATAGTTTTCATAGTCCCTGTTTTATTGTTGATTGGGTTCCTTAAACTCCTTTTTGAACTGTGGTTTCAGCTTTGGAAGAAGTCGGGCTTTTAGCTGTAAACTTTAAGCTAGAAGTGCTCTGTTATGCAGCCAAGGAGATTCCGGTGATGTATGCGGTTTCGAAGTTAATCATACCGGGTTTAGTTGATCAGTTGAATTCAATGAAGAATGTAATCTTGCCCAATCTCTTAACAGAACATCCTCAGGTAAGGCAACCCATTAGACGGATGAAATTCTAAGGTTCTTCATGTTGTTAATTGTTCTGCAACTCCAATTCTACCTTCATAATCATACATATATTTCTAGCACCACATGGTTCCTTTGCCTCTGATTCCCCCTCTCCTATCTTTCGCTGCCAGTTCTTTTGGTGCAAAATGATCTTATGCGGTCAAGGCGTTATATTTGGATTGTGAAGCCTTGTCATTTCCAATACTCGCTCTAGGTATTCTCAGTCCTTGGACACCCTTGCTCATGTACCACATGGGAATGAATCTGTACCCTCGCTCTCCACTCCTTATCTGTCAAGTGAGGAGATGCCATTTAGTCCAATGACCACTGGTGCTTTTGCCTTGTGCTTTCATTATCACGATTCCAAACAAGGTGTCGTATCACAATATATTCTTGTCAATAACAATTGTTCATCTACTTACCAAAAAACAAAAAAACAACTGCTCATCTATTAATTCCACAAGATTTTCCTGCTTATTGGATAATGCAAATACATTTTCATATTGTTTTCCTTGGGTAGCTTTCATAGTCAGCATATCCCTTTTTTTCGTTTCTACCGAAATTTGATTTTTGTTGTTTTTCTCTATTACAATTATTTTCCTAGAATACATAATCTAAATTCTCATGTTTTTGAAGTAACTGGAAGTTTATGCATTTGCAGCTTTGTCCCTATCATTTTAATCCTCCTGGAGTTTTGCATCCAATAACTGTTATTTATGAACTGAATTATGGGGAGACAGAAATGAAGCAAGGTACGCAGCTTTTGATTGAACCTTCTCTGTTTTAGGCACTAACATATACCATGTATGTGGTAGGACCAGATAAAATGAAGGACAGCCTTCTCAGAAGAATGTTCCTTGATGGTTGTGAAGTTCCTTCTAATTTCTAGTACAGATCTCTGCTTTCTTCCCTTTACCGATCATGCCCACAGTTTGAAATAATGAAATGTTTGACCTCATTGCTGAGCCATTCAGAGAGTTTTCCTTTTTGACCTTCAAGATTAAATGAAAAGAAGGAAAAACAATTCTTACCAACTTACATTTTTATTGATGAAAAGCATCCATTTCTATTGTAAAGAACAATGTCCTCAGAAGACTCAGATGGTTGTCAGGTCAAAATTTAGAACCAACACTTTTAACTTGGACTCCTTGCCTCAAATGAAAAGTGCTAAAATATTTTTTACTCTAATTGGTTCTTATTTTTCTTTAAGAGGAGAATTGCATTGAGAAAGGAGTGTGCTTATCTATTTTGTAATTGGATGTACTCTTATTTAAGCTGTTAGGATCATATTTGAGATTCTCAACCTTATCCTAATTTAGTGGTACTGCAGTTGATATTAGAAAATCCCTGCACTTGAGGCTGGGACTACCGTCTGATCGTCCTCTCTTGAGAACTGCTAATGCCCTGGATTTGTCTACAACAAATGACAGTGCAAGGAATGACACAATACGAAAAGGTAACATTCTCAAATAGAGAGGCAACCTTCTCTGCTGTCAATGTTAACCTTTTGACTTTTGACTTCTCCATTTCTCCCTTCATCTTTCTGTATGTGTTGTTCGGTAACTTTTTGGCTGTCTATTTGATAATTCAGGTTCCACTTTGCTTAAAGATGTGCACATTGGAATTCCAAGCAGTGGTGGTTAGTCCCTCAGTGGCTTCTCTTTTTTCCCCTTCTTTTTCCTGCTTCCTCTCACTTGCATTTTCGGTGGATTTCTCCCGTCTTATGCAGTTCCAGGGGGTATTGTGTCTCTGGTTCAAGGTTCTTATGAATACTATCATTATCTTCAAGACAGTTTCAATGATTCGGTAATGAAAGTTCTCTCTTTGAAGAGTATTTTAACATTTTGTTGAACATACATATTAATCTGTGACATCCTCTAGAGGTATTATTTGATAAAGAGCTTTGCTACTCATCATCGCACATACCACACTTATTTTTATTTATTTTTTATATTTTTAGTTTTATTCCTCTTAAACTAATTGAGTTTTTCTACTCATCATCCATACACCACATACTTGATAAAGAAATAAAAAATAAAAAATCATGTGTGGTATGTAGTGTGAGGATGGTGAGTATAATTTTTCTTTGATAAATTGAAAGTCCCCTTTCCATTCTTTCAGAATGGCAGGTTGGAAGAGCACAGAATTCATGTTTACAAATTACTGTGCTGACTTGTGCCAATAATTACATGGTTAATGCCATCTATATTTAGAGTCTCTTTAATGTTTTGCTACTATATTTTGCATTGAATATTATGCAATGTTTTACTTGATAATCATAATATAATAGTTAGACTACGAGTCAGTAGATAGTTCATTTGTTTACAATTTTTGTGTCCCCCATAAAGTGGTGTTTAAGCTTGATATGTTGCTATTTAATTCTTTATGCATAGCCTTTCTTCAAGCATAATATCTATCCTAGAATCATATATCTTTTTTAAAGTAAAGTAGTAGCATGAACTATATCGATAGCTCTATGGGTTGTGTTTTGTGTTTTTGCCGATGTCTTTTATCTTAGGTTACCAAATTGATATAATTAGTGTTTCTCTCTCTCTCTGAATAGAGTCAATTTTAATTGACATGGTTTTGAAGATATTCTTCTTTGACGATTTCTAGTTAGTCATTATTTTCATCTTAAGCCAAGAGGTTATTTGTTACTGTAGGGGATCTCCATATCTCACAAGACAGTGGGAGTCATATTTCTCTGCTTAAGATTGGACTTCAACACATAGCACTTTGTATACGTCCCGTATAGTGTGTACTCGGGCTTTGCCTATCTATGTGGATCAATAAAACTTCTTTTTACCTATAAAAAAAAAGAAAAGGAAAGTATATGTCCCGTATACGCGGCTCTTGCCTATTCTTATGATCAATAAAATTTTGTTTACCTTTAAAAAAAAAAAAAAAAGTTTGGATCAAGCAGTGGTCAAGTTACTCTTATCATTTCCTATCAAATAAAATAAACACTTTTTGCAATGTTTGATGGCTATTCTTCTCCATCAATAGTAGGTTTTGGCAAATTAAATACTTCCGTCATGATTATTTTTTGTACTTGAAGTCCTACTGAAGTAATTTAAATTTCACTTGCAAGGGCTGGGGTTGTGCTTACCGGTCCCTGCAGACTATCATTTCGTGGTTCAGGCTCCAACACTACTCCTCCATAGATGTTCCTTCACATAGGTAATGAACAGGTCACTGCATAGAATGCAGAGCTCCAGAGTTTTTTTTTTCCTCCTTTAACCTGTTTGGGTAAATTGCTCTACAGGATGCGCTGCTTTTGAAGTTTGATTGTGATTAACTATGTTACCTGAAGTTGTATTGATTTTGATCTGTTATCAGTGCTTTATTAAGATTACCAGTATGGATCTAAAGGAAAATCACAACTATATGAATAGTGTCCTTGCTTATCTTTATGGTGTCAATGTCATACCATCAAATCTAATGAACCAATTTAATTTATCAGGGAAATACAGCAGGCACTTGTAGAGATTGGCGATAAAGATGCTTCTTTTATTGGTTCACGCGAATGGATTGGTGCCATTGAGTTGAGCTTTGTTTTAGACAAACTTCTAGGTGTAAGTATATCAAATTAAGCAATCGATATTTCTGTAGATTATCAAAGTGGTGCTCCCAAGGTAGATTTAATGGATTGCATTTGACACAAATGTGCATTAACGGGTTTGACAGGGTTTGTTGCTGCTTTGAACAGGTCAGCTGCAGAGTCATAAACGTTACTTCTGGAGCTGAGCTTCCTGAAAAATGTCGCGAGTTGGCCTTGCACTTTGAGAATCAGGGAACGCCCATTATGATCGGTTAGTCGGATAAAACATACTTTTTTCTATTACTTACTTTATCTGCCGTCTACTTGAGGCTTCTCTTAGGTAAAGATGTAGTGACTAATTACCTGTTAGGGTGCTCAGCGTAGTGGTCAAAGGGCAGGCTTGGGATAATTGTATACTCAGACATGCAGGGTTTGATTCCGCACTAGGAGTTCCTCTAGATTTCTGATACACAATTCTGATAGATAGGTCGTGTGTCCAGGGTTTACTCTCCAGGATTAGGTCCAAAAGGCCCCTGCCTTGGTGAGGTTCCATGTTATAAATAAAAACCAACTCCTACTGCATCTTGTAGTATCAACACAATTACCTGCTGAATATTAATGCAACACTCCGCTCCTCCATTCTGCTACTAAACTTGAAATTAAAAAAAACTTTTCTTCTTACGAAGTGCCAGGTACAAAAATTTCTTACAATACCATATTTATTAAATACTTAAAATCCAAAAGAGAGTTTGTGGAAGTACTTATTTAAATTTAATAAAGCTCACATGCTTGTCAAAATAACTTATTAAACTTTAAATCATAAAACTGAGCATGACATAAACTATCTAGGCCTCTGGCTCGTCCTCCTGGGTAAGTCCTATCTTGCAGTCCCATCCTTATAAATATCATCACTTGGGGTGGTTAAAAAATAAAAACATATAAAAATGAGTTGAATACTCAATAAGCAACACATCATACAATAAACATAATAAACATAAGGTTTCTTGAAAAATGTGCATACTCATAAATACATACGTAAATAACAAGAACATGAACTTATCTTTTACCTGTCATAGGCCAGTACCCACTGTTGACCTTTGTGAGTCAGGATTAGAGAATTTAAGTAGATTCCAATTCCGCCTAAGGCCATGGGTTGTGGAATCCATACATAGGAAAAACACACTGGGTGTACTAGTAGCATGTACAACCTGGCAATGCAATATGTCCATAACATATGGTACCGTCTTCGTATCATAACATAGGCAGTTACGTATGTTATCATTCATATTTCATCATAATCATACTTGCATGCTTGTCATATCATAAATTTCAAATGAAATCGCATTTTTTCATAAAATGTCGTGATACATATTTCCTCACATAAAATCATGATTTTTCATAAATCTTTTGATGCTCAACTCCTTTCATAAAACTATGAATTTTCATAAATAATTTTGTAGAAACACATGGGATCACAATCTAGGTTTATTCATTGTGATAACATCATGCATATACACTACATGCAATGGACATTTATAATCTCATAGGTTAGACTAATTTTTTTTTATAGGTAATCAAAGATATTGTATTCATAGAAATAGGCAAAGCCCAGGTACACGGGAAGTATATATGAAAAATGCCTAGTTAGAGGTTACAAGCATTTAAAAGATATATATAACACTCCCCCTCAAGTTGGGCCATATATATCATATAGATCCAACTTGAAACAAATAAGCTTTAAACGAATACAACACAATGACTTAGTGAACATATCTGCGAGTTGATTAGCAGACTTCACAAAAGGTGTAAAAATGTCACCACTTAGTATCTTATCGCGAATGAAGTGACAGTTAATTTCTATGTGTTTAGTCCTCTCATGGAACACAGGATTAGAGTCAATATGCACTGCAGCTTGATTATCACAAAATAATTGAAGAGGAACAGGAGCTGAAAACCCAATCTCTTGGAGAAAGTGTTGCAGCCATGTCAGTTCACTAGTAGTGTGAGCCATTGCCCTGTATTCGGCTTTTGCACTATGCCGAGCTACTCCTGCTTGTTTCTTACTCTTCCATGTAACCAAGTTATCTCCCACAAAGGTACAATATCCAGTAGTAGATCTTCTATATGAAGAAGATTATGTCCAATCAGCATCTAAAAAATGCTTCAACTTTGTGATGTCTATTTGGTCGATACAACAGTCCAAGGCCAGGGGCTCGCTCAAGATAATGAAGAATATGAATTATAGCATCCCAATGTGAGACTTGTGGCGTTTGTAAAAAATGACTCAGTACACTCACTACATAAGAGATTTCCAGTCTAGTGATAGTGAGATAATTTAATTTTCCAACAAGTCTTTGAGACTTACCTGGATCTCCAAACAAATACCCTTCCTCTTTCAAGAATGTGTGATTTGGGTCCATAGGAGTCTCAATAGGTCGTGCACCTAACATGCCAGTTTCTTCTAGAAGGTTAAGTACATATTTCCTTTGAGATAGGTTGATACACTTTTTAGATCTACTTCAAGGGCTTTAAAAAGGCAATGAGAGTTTGGAAGATGATACCTCATTGTCTTATGTGGTGTATATGGCTTGAAAGAAATGGGGATGCTTCGAAGATAAAGAACGCTCATTGGGAGATCTTAGGGATTTTTTCTCGAGTACATTGAATTCTTTGGTTAAAGCTTTTCTAATGGAGGATAATTTTCTGCACCTGTTTTAGTTATCTGGTGTCAGTTTCTATTCGTTTTTGGAAGTTGTAGGTGTTTCCTTTGTATACATCCTGTGTACTTGGGCTTATGCCTATTTCTTTGAATAAATTATTCCTTATAAAAAAAAAAAAAGATCTATTGACTTCAATTTCAAGAAAATATCTAAGTTTGCCCAAGTCTTTTGCCTGAAACTGGTCATGTAAAAATTGTTTTAGTTAACAATTCCAGCAGAGTCACTCCCAATGATTACAATGTCATTCACATATACAACCAATAAAATGTGACCTGTATCACTATGTATGTGAAATACCGAGTGGTTTGTTTGGCAATTATGAAGACCAAATGCCAATATAGCATCGGAGAACCTCTCAAACCATTCTCGAGGAGATTATTTCAAACCATATAATGCATTCTTTAACTTGCATACAGTACCTGTATACTCCCCCTGAGCAACAAACTAAGTTGGTTGCATCATATAAACTTCCTCATGCAAGTCGCCATGTAGAAATGCATTTTTAACATCCAGCTGAAATAAGGGTAGTCTAAATTAGTAGCAAGAGAGATCAACACTCGAACATAAGAGATTTTGGCAACTGGGGAGAAGGTCTCCTCGTAATCAATGCCATAGGTTTGAGTGTAGCCATTTGCAACCAAGTGGCCTTTCAGACGTTCCACAGAACCATCAGGATGAAATTTGATTGTATATACTCATTTACAGCCAACAGGTGGTAGTGGAACAAGATCCCATGTCCCATTATGATGAAGGGCATCCATTTCATTTTTCATAACTGTCTTCCATCCCGGATTAGATAAAGCATCCTGAAGTGTTTTAGGAACATAAAGTTTTGAAAGTTGAGATGTAAAACATGCGAATGATGGAGATAAGGCATGATATGAAACAAATTGGCTAATTGGATGTTGAGTAACACAAGAACGCTTACCTTTGCGAAGAGCAATAGGTTGGTGGGAGCATGGGAGCTGGCGGCCGCAAGCGACGCGAGTAAACCTGTAAAGGAATTGGGGAAGGGACTGAGGAGGGTTGGGTGATGTTGGGTGAGTGTGAAGGAGATAGTGTAAGAGTAGGTAATGGTAGAGGATCACACTCAATACTTGAAGATGTGTTTGAAAAATAGGATATGGACTCAAAGAAGGTAACATCAACACTTGTGAAGTAGTGTCTAAGAGTAGGACTGTAGTAGCGATATCCTTTTTGAGAATAACCAACAAAGTGACACTTGGTAGAACAGAGATCAAGTTTATCAAAGCCTGGGCCAATGTTATGACCATGGCAAACACACCCAAAGATTTTTGGTGGAAGATAAAATGGTGAAGATGAAGGAAACAAGATGGAGAAGGGAGATGAACCGTCAAGAATTGATGAAGGCATACGATTAATAAGATGACAAGTAGTAAGAACACCATCACTCCAAAAACATTTAGGAACATGCATGTGTAGCAAAAGTGCTCGGGTTACATCTAACAAATGACCTTTTTTTTCGTTTAGCCACCCCATTTTGTTGGGGTGTATATGAACATGATGTTTGATGAATAATTCCTTTATTACTTAAGTAAGTAGCAAAAGCACTAGATTGATATTCTCTAGCATTATCAGAACGCAAAACTTGAACCTTTTTGTTAAATTGAGTTTTAATTTCTTTCCAGAACACTTTGAAGATGGAAAGAAGTTCAGATCTTGCCTTCATGAAAAACAACCATGTCACACGAGAGTAGTCATCAACAAATGTAACAAAATACTAA
>QEOT01001255.1:90431-102568 GCA_003123785.1 Pterocarya stenoptera
GGGGCGGGGCGGACGGGGGCGGGGTAGCGAGGGACGGGGCCCCGCTGCCCACCCCTAATCAGAGTGAACCAATTCAAAAGGACTGGATGCTTGTTTATCAATTCGAGGTACAAAAGATAGACGATGATGTTTACTAAGTTGACATGCTTCACAAGAGAAAGGAGACACATTTCCCAAATTCCTAACTTGACACTTCAAAAGAGAAAGAGGGGGGTGACCAAGGCAACAATGCCATTCAGAAGCAGATGATGAGGTGGATGTAGGGCTCGAGTGGGTGACGGTTGAACATCAAGATAATATAGGCCACCAGCTTCATGTCCCGAACCAATCTTGTTCCCCGTCTTGAGATCCTGAAAAATACAGGAAGAGGGATAAAATGTCACTGAACATTGAAGATTTTGAATAATCTTACTGATAGACAACAAACTAAAGGGAAAACTAGGAGCATACAGAACATATGACAATGATATAGAGTCAGTGAGCTTAGTAGATCCAATGCTTGTAAGAGAACCATTAGCAAGAGTGACATTTTTTAGGGATGTTACAGTATTTAACTTAGATAGTGTAGAAGACAAACTGGTCAAATGTTCATTGGCTCTTGAATCAATAATACATGGACTTTGAGTGGATGAGACAAGACATGCGGATGCTATACATGTGTAGGTAAGAGTAGCTGTGGAAGATGAAGCCCGTGTGCGACCTAAAAGTTGCTCATACTCATCATTCAATATACAAATCATATTAGGAGTTGGGTTGGAGCTTGTTGACTATGATGTAGTATCTTGGCAAATGACTTGGTTAGCAAATCTAGATGGTCTATCATGTAGATTCCAACAATAGTCCATCGAATGGTTAGTGCAACCACAATGGGTGCACTAATGAGTGTCTCGACCTCGAGTGTGATTACCTTTGGCATCACGTTCCTTGCGTGCACTTCTACCACCTTGGCTTCCACGCCCACCAGGAGGGACATAAGAGGTAACCAAAGTGGATCTCTCACTAATCGGATTAGAGGACAATCGAGAGTTGTGCCCAAAGAACATGGCACGTTGAAGTCGGGAGAACACATCAGGAAATTAAGGAAGTTGTGGGCTCGCCAAAATTTGAGAATGCATCGACTCGTATTTAGGTTTTAAACCAACAAGGAACTGAACAACATTAAACTCTTCACGTTGTTGTAGCATACGTGACATATCAAAAGTGATAGGTTGATACATTTTGAGTTCTTCATATATGCTCATCACTTGAGAATAATACTCTTCCAGACCTAAATAACTACTTATATAGCTCATAAATACGGGTTGTGTTCCCAACACCCAAATACATATGCTTGAGATGGTTCCACACCTCTTCGGCAATGTCAAAATAGATTAAACTCGAGCAAATATTAGCTTAATACTGGTCAACAACAAGGACAAGATTTGAGCATCATCCTTCTCCCATTGAGCAAATATAGGTCTATCTGGGCCAGGTTTTGGATCATCCAGGTGGTGAAAAAGTCCATTGCCTTTTAAAAATATTGTTACAGATTTTGACCATAGCGTATAGTTCTTTCCATCTAATTTCATAGAAGTCATAGGTAAATTAAAGTTTGGTGCAAGCAACTGAGACTCAGATTTGGTTGTCATAACACAAAAATATCGCAATTCCACTTGGAGATAGAAAAATCGGGGAATACGATTTGGAAAACTAGAAACCCAACTCAAGTACTCGAAAAATCAACCTGAATAACCAAATTTTGACTATGTATCGAACTAAATAGGTTTGTATCGATCTAAGCAGGCACGTACCAGTTCAAAATCGGGCATGTATCGGTCTGCATCGGTTGAAATCGAAACTGTATCGGTATGTATTGGCTGAAATCGACTCGTATCGGGTTTGTTTTGGTATCGGCCTGTTGCTATCCTTAAGAAAACGGATGAGGTTATCCTAACCAAGAATAAGGGATCTGGGTATTACTTTATCTTCGTTACCAAACAGGTGTTATTCTGAATAGGAATACACTCTTACTCTAGGTTTTGGTTATTCACACTCGAGGGTAGGATAGCATATACCTGTAACCAAACACTCTAGAGCTTCAACTGTTTGCTGACGAAGTAGACCCTTTCTGGCGGTTGATGACGATGGAAAACTTACCGGCACTCACAGAAATTGACAGTGAGCTCACCCCTTGTGCCCAGTACCAGAGACGACACCGGGAACCACTTCAAATACTTACGGGCCGCTAAAGACGAAGAGAAAAACCACCGTGATGCGCGGAAAATGACAACGGACTCGGATCCGGAAACTGCAAACACTGGTGGGCTTAGTGAACTCAGATTCGACCATAAAAGTTAGGAAAACATTTCGACGAGTTCAGACAACAGTGAACTTGATTTTTGCCACTGTACGCCATTTACTACCATCCGACAACATGGATCTCTGATACCATGTAGAAACACATGAGATCACAATCTAGGTTTATTCATTATGATAACATCATATATATACACTACATACAACCCCTAGGGGTTGGCTCAAGTGGTAAAGGTCTTGGGCTTGGGGTATGCTCTCCCAGGTCCAATGTTCAAATCCCCTTGGATACAAACAATCTCTAGGGGCCACATCCCCTAAAGCCGGCGATTTAACCAGTTTCATGTAGGGAAACTTCTGAGATTGCGGTGCACGGGATTGGGGTTTACTCTACAGAGGTGGGTTCAAAGGGCCCTGACTTGGAGAGGTTCCACGACATAAAAAATATATATATTTATACACCACATACAATGGACATTTATACCCTCATAGGTTACACTAATTGCAATCATGTCCTCTAACAAATTTAATGCATAAACTTCACATAAATCATGGATTTTCATAAAATATTTAATGCATGTCTTGCAACTAATACGAAACTTAGGCATAAAATCAATGATATTTATAATTCGGATACATAAAAAGGGCTTCCAATGGAGGACGTGCATATATAGTGCATAATATTTTTATAAAAAACACATCGTTTACTGTACATATGTGTAAATGTATGATCATGCTACTTACCTCGTAGCATTAATCCAATATTTCCGGCATGAAATCGATCACGTGAACTAGAAGGTGAGAGAAAAATGTGAGGGATGCTGGTGGACTAGAGGTGCTCTGCGTGATTTTGGGTAAACAGAAACTACATTGAGGCTTGAAGAGGAATGAGATACACGTAAAGTGCATGGGGTTGAGCGTATATATAAGGAATCGGTTTAAGAGTTTTAATGTGAAGATGATTTTTAGAGTTGTAAGAGAGTTCAATTGGGGCATGAATCCTAGTGGAAGGTGGAGACGTGCATGGCTTAGAGTTTAAGAAGATAGTCAGTTAAAGAGTTTTAATGTGAAGATAACTTGTAGAGTTGTATCCCTATTGGAATAGGATGATGATGATTTCGAGTTAGACTTGGTCACGATTATTCAATAAGAGAGTTTGAATTCAAAAACATGATCTAGGAATTCATTCAATATAGGATTAGTAGTGACTAAGATTGTTTAAAGATGATTTTAAATTGAAATAAATTACTAATGGCCGATCTTTAAATTCTAAAAGGAGTTTAACTCATTCAATAAATAATAAATGGGATTTAAACTAGTTATTAAGCCTAATTAAAATTCATAATCAACCTCAATAATTTATTGCTCACAGGGTTATCCAATATTACCCATTAAATATAATTTAGGCCAAATAAAGATTATCAATATTCCGACATTAGAATTATTGGGCTGGGTCGTTACAATTAACCTCCTAACTAAAATTAGGTCTCCCCAAAACGTGCCTTAGATTTTATGAATTGATATTTTACCAGAATTAGACACAATGGTCACTTTAATAAGTATTCATAAAACATAGGTGGAGGTGTTCTTGCATATACGCTATTGGGAGTTGATTACAATGAAGCAAGTGGAGATTGTGCATTCCTTATACTCGATCCTCATTATACCGGCAATGAAGACCTGAAGAAAATTGTAAATGGCGGGTGGTGTGGGTGGAAGAAGTCTGTTGACAGCAAGGGAAGGAGTTTCTTCTTACATGACAAGTTCTATAATCTTCTCTTGCCACAGCGTCCCAATATGGTATGATTTTTACAACTCTGATTAGTACAAGAGAGGTGGGGTGTCTGCCAACTTGGGAACTTTGAACTCCTAAGCAGAACAGGCAGCTTTCAGCAAGTTAACAAGCGGTAAGAGATATTGTCCCATGTTTAATACATGCATACATACATAACTCAACAATAGTAGGCATTATCTTCTTAATATTTTGTTCTGTAATTTTAATGCTGTCTGCTGTTCTTAATTGCTTGCTCATTGCCATTTATTTCTGGCTGAATTTGGCTTGTGTTCAACTGAGGAATAAAAGCTATTCGCCCCAATTTATTTATTCAAAGAACAATGTGCAAAACTAATATAATCAACAAGTGCATAAAACGTAAAAACGTTGAACTCAAATTATATAAATATATATGTAATCAGCCTAAAAGAAAATACATTTTAAAAAATTCACTGACACTCAGGTGCAAGTATTTTTTTAATTAACAAATCACGAGCATGCAGATGCTAAAATAACAAAAGTTATTATTTGGATCCACAAAGAAGTTGATAATATCTTTATCCAAACTTGAGGGTCTCGCGGGAGAGAGATAGACCCATAACGTGAATCATACAATATTAATTCAGCATCTAATATTATTTGGAAAATTTCATGTTCATAAATATATATGTTGTATCTATCTTTATCTCGTTTGAAGTTCTCCAATTGGGACAAGAACTTGAAAGAATATTTTTCTATTCAATCATTAATGCTTTTAGCTTAAGATGTCACTCATTGCCAATACACATAAGCCCAACTTTTTATAAGAAAGTGAAGAGTAACACAATGGGAGAGATGCAAGAATTTGAAGCATTATGTAATTCTGTGTCAAACTCAAAAGGAACATTTTGGCAAAGGCAATATTATTATACTCCAATGTTGACGTGATATTGCCTATCATTACATTTTGTTTTGTTACTAGTAAGGGCACAACGTGCACTGCACGTGCTCAGTTGAGAAAAATAAAAATAAAATAAAAGTGGTACTAAATGACAAATGAGAAAGTAAATAAAAAAATTCAAAAAAAATTAAAAGAGGTCATAAATTTACGAACACGTATTTATTTAGAAGCAAAGAAGAGAAGACTATAGTCCAATTGATAAATCCAAACTCATATCTAGTGTTATTTATTTATCACAACTAAAGGCCAAAAGAAATTAATTTCATTTTTAAAAAATGATAGTAATTTTTTATGAAAACAAATGAGGCTATTAATCAAAACTATAGTACTAAGTGTTAAATAATGTGACCACATAATTATAATGTAAAGTCCCATCCTTTACGCTAAAAAAAATAAAGACATTGTAATACAATTCAAATTGTAAATTAGCTTCAAATTTTGAAATTAATTGAGGTTAATAAATAAATTTTCAGAGAATTCAAATTTGAAGAAAATAAAATACTTTCTACTATTAAAATTATATTTTTCAAGAGTTACACTTTTTTCATAAAAATTTTATGAAGAGTTTGTGTCAATTTGCAATAAAAAAAAAAGTATTAAGTCATTTGTGATAAAGTTTTTTACATGGGCTGCATTTTGAAATGGTCTATTTTTTAATTGTAAAGCCCCAAAAAAAGCCCAGCCCCCTATCGAGTACCACAACGTTTAATCGAAGCCATCAAATCCAAATTCTTTTTGTGCTCTCTCTCTCTCTCTCTCTTTCTTTTTCACCTCCTGCCGACTTTCTGGAAGGGTGTAGTATGCCGCCCATTTTGACCACTGGGTATATCGCCCAGCGTAAAACTAATATATTTTTTTATTTTTTTTTATATTTTTTTAACCTATTTAAATATATTTAAAAAATAAAAAAAATACATCACTATATTTAAAATTATTTTCTTAATTACTAAGTAAAAAAAAAAAAAAAATTGCCCATACTTGGGGCGGCAGACTATCTTTATCCTTCTGGAAATTGTCCCTCCCTCTCTCTCTCTCTCTCTCTCTCTCCCCATTACCGGTCACGCTCTCTCTTCCATGTTTGTTGAATCTCCCCCCTCTGTTTGTTGGATCCTATGGGCATCTTTTTTTTAAGATCTAAATATATATTACATATTGTATTTTAGTTTGGTTTAATTTCATGTATATACGTATGATTTATTTACTTAACTTGTAGAAATTCGAACATCTACAGATTGTATTTGGGTTTGCTTTCATTTCATGCATATGCGTATGATTTCTTTAGTCAGCCTGTAGAAATTCAAACATCTTGAAGTGAGAAGAGAGACAAAAAAAAAGCATACAGATGCCGAGAATCACAAGGAAGAAAATGAATTCGAAAGCCACCAAGAAGTTTGTGTGAGAAAGTAATAGAAGATATGAAAAAACGACAAAGAGGAAGAACAATGTTTCTGGAAACTGGGGACGAGATAAGTACAAAACGTGTAAGAGATAAAAGGATAGGATAAGCACAAAATTTCATTTCATTTCATCATTATATTTTTTTTAAAGTTTTATATAAAATATAATAAACAATTCAACTTTTTCAAATCTCAATATAACTTTTTCAAATTCTGATTTAACTTTTTCAAATTTTAAAATTAAAAAATAATATTTTAAACTTTAAAACAAAATACAAAATTCTCAATTTATCTCAAACCAATTCAAAGTAAAAGAAACAACAGTAAAAAGACAATAAACACAATCGGAAAAAGAGGAAACAAGACGAAAAATAAGGGAATTTGATATAAAACAAGGGGCAAAATTAGAAGAAAAAAATATATTAGATGAAAATACCGTTCATTCAGGATTCACATTTATATGTATAGTAGATATATATATATAAATAGTAGAAACAAGTTGATCCAAAGACTGGTAGGCAATATGCTACATTTAATATAGTGAGATGTGGGGGTAGCATATAATATAATTCCTTAATATATTTTGAAAATTACAAAAATAATAAAAGTAGTGAGTTTCCGTGATTTATTGGTAGAAACCTCTCCATGAAAGATTTGCTTTACTTTAAAGCATCATATTCACGTAAGAGATATGTGATTAAAAACATCACAGAGACAAAGTTACCATATGAAGTAGGTAGGGCTCTGCATCTGAATCTGGATCCGGATATTCGGAAACATCCGGATCCGGCTTTTTAAAACCGGGCAGATATCTGACCGGATAAATTTGGACAAAACTTGGCCGGGTACCGGATTTGAGTCTGGATATCCAGATTGTAACCTGATATCTGGTGTAATACTTTTTTTTTTTTTAACACTATAAACGGTTTTTTAATTACTTTCTAAAAAACAATTTCTTTTAGAACTTTCTTAAAGGCTTTTTTTTCCTTAAAAAATATCTTTTAAACACTTTAAAAGCCTTGTTTTAAAAAATATATATATTTTCACACTTTTTAAAGGGCTTTTTTTAATAGGTCATTATGTTTATTATTTTTTTATAGGCATTTTTTAGATACTGAATATCTTTATAGGCATTTTAAACTTTTTATTGACCATTCAAATTTTTATAAAACAAACTAATTAATAATAAACATCATCACACACAATACACTGCATATTACATTGTCACAATGCAAAACATTAATTTACAAACAAAATAAATAATAATACATCATATAAAACTATTTGTATCTCTTAATATTTCCAAAGAGTCATATGCTGCGGCTGGCTCATCTTCTTTATTGTCTCCATCCAAATTGGTCAATGGTGTGCCAAAACTATTCTAAAAACAGATTTAGTAAATGATAAAGTACTAAAAAACGATAAAGATAAATTACTAAAAACAGATTTAGAAACAAATACTTGACCAATTTATGACCAGCAGCTTGATAAATAATTACTACCATGCAAATATGCTTGACCAATTTATGTTTTAGTAGCTTGACAAAACTACTAACTCTAAGCAACAAGCAAACTACTCAGATTAAACATATGTTTTATATAATGCTCATTAAACAAAAATGCAACAAGAAACATAAAGAACATAGAATTTTAAAAAAGTTACAAAATGCATGTTAAAAAGCAGGATAACAAAGCAAAATATTTAGTAATACATCTTCTACTTCAAACAAAACATTATTTAAATATAAGCTCATGGACACAACATCCCTTCCACAGAATCGGTTTATGACCATTTCCGGACATTAAGCTTCTAGATTTAAGCACAAAAATCCAAATCTGGGCAAACCGCATCTGGGTTTAAACATAAAAATTCAGATCTGGGTGCATCTAGATTTAAACAAAAAAACTCTGATCTGGGTAAATTGCATCTAGATTTAAACACAAACACAAAAGCCCATATTCACATTTAGAACTCAAAAAGATTATTTAGGAATAGAGAGGACAGAACAAACACAGATACAGATCCAAACCCAAAGGAAGGGAAAAAAAAAAAGAAGAAGAGGAAAAACATAGATAAACTGACAGATTTGAGATTGAACAAACACGAGTACCATAAAAACATAGAAATAGATCTAGCCAAAGTGGTAAACAACCAACGAGAGAGGAAAGTAATATATAAACCGAGAAAACACTTGAATATTCTTTTTCAAAAGCAAAAAAGTACACACAGTTTGCATGTAGATCTACAAACAAGTTTTTGTTAGAAGATTTTAAAAAATAAAGAAACCCAAAAAGTAGATCTACAAACACCTACTCATATCTACAAATACAAATTTAGAGAGAGAGAGAGAGAGAGCGACAGAGTAGAGAGAATAAAGTGACGTTAACGGCCACTGCTAGTCACCGGCGGCGATGGATTTAATGAAGGATGCTTGAGTTTCGTCGGAGAGAGAGAGAGAGAAGAAATCGCAAAGATCAGAAGACTCAAAGGAAATTGAGAGAGAGCTGAGGAAATGAAAAAAGTAATTCACTGTTTTACTTTACTTTTTGTTTTGGGAAGGGAACCTACGGGTTTAAGTGGCAGAGGTCTATTGTTTAAGAGGTAAAGCCGGTTACAGATAATATTGGTTAAATATCGGATCCGTAACCAATCCGGGCCGATATAATAATTTTGTATCCGCCCGTATCATCCGGATTTTTGAATTTTTAACCGAACAGAAAAAAAATCTAGTCCGAATGTACACCCTTAGAAGTAGGAGTGAGTAATCATCTTCAAGGTATTTCATCACTAAACCTAATTGAGATCTAATAGAAGACTAAATAAACAAAAATAATATGGCAAAAAATAAAACGTTATTTCTCCAAAGTTCAAACTGTCTCTCATTTTGTTTTAATGATTATTAGACGATCACAAGGGTGAAAAAAAGAAAAAAAAATTGGTAAACGATCGAACCGGTGGGTTCAGTCTGGTGTTGGTTCCATTTTTCTCAAAATCGGTCGAAACTAGTTTGGTTCCCGTTTTGCTTTTTCTAACATCAGACCGAATTGGTTCATATATATATTTATTTTTTTATTATATAAAATTTTATTATTTTTATTATATATAATTTTTATATATAATATAAAATTATTTTTATAATTATATATAAAATAATTTTATATTATATGCTAAATTGATAATTAATATAACATTAAAATTTAAAATCCTATTATTCATGTATAATAATAATCTAACAACATAAAATTAATCTTATAAATCCTTAAAATAACATTTAATATAACATTATTATTAAAAAAATTAATTATATAACATAAAATTTTAATCTTAAACATGAACATTTGATCATCTGTTATTAATATAGACTATATATGTATTAAGGATAAATACATTTTCTAGCATAATAAATTATAATATATATTCTTTTTGATAAATATATTTCTATACATTTGATCATATACATTCATATAAAAAGTGTATGTAACTATCATATTATCATTAGGATATTATCACTAACATATATAATCAAATATATAAATAAGTTAGATACTAACATATTATCACTAGTATATTATCACTAACATACATAATCAAATATTATATCACTATATGATACTATTATATATATATATACACACTAATACTATATGATACTGTAGTATTAATAGATAACTATATACATATTATTATATCATTATATCACTATATAGTACATAAAGTATTAGTATAGTATAGTATACTATGTATAATGGGCATGGATTAATAGTATATATTAGTATTAATACTAAGTATACTATTAATAATTCACTATATATAAATAACTATATATTAACACTATATATTATGATATACTATAATATATCACTATATTATTACTATATTATATATACACTATATATATATAATATACTCGAAAAATCGGATAGAAACTAGTAAAACCGGAAGTACTGGTTTAGGGGTATAACTGGTGCGGTATCAGTTCTTTAAATCTCAAAACTGGTGTATACCGGTTCGGTTATAAAATATGTCAAAAATCAGACCAAACTGAACCGTTTACACCCCTAGATGATCAAAGATTTTTCTTTAATTCCAATTTAAAGCATAATTACAATTTGACCATATTAAAATTAACGTGACAAGATTTTAATGATCATACTTTTGAAGAACATGTATTGAAATTCATGTTTTAGATGTGGGCTTTAAGTGATAAAGTGTTAAAGCGTAAGGGATTTAATAAATGTGACTAGCGATAATAAACTTAAAAATGAAAATAATTACCTATTAAGAAGGAATTTGTACATGTCTAAGGCGTATACAACTCGCGCACGGTATTTGAAAAGAATGAGACCCATATAGAAAAACTAACTTTGAATTTTACTTTTTTTCAAAAATTGCGACTCCAATCTAAATCTAGCATTACTCTTGTCTATTTTTAAATGAGAACTACTGTTTTTACAAAAGATAAATTGCACTCGAACGGGTAAATCAACGCGTGTAAAACCATTTTATAGGGTTACTATATCGATCACATAATTCTTAAAAGGATAATAATATATATAATCTTGGAGTGTGTAGTCTATGTGTACTATCTTTAAAAAAATAATTTTTTTATGTAAATTTTAAATTAATTCATTTTGTTTCAAAAAGAATATGCAAAAATTGCCCGCTCCAAAACAACAAATATCATTTTCCTTCGAAAAAAAACTAGACAAATTTGACATGGGTTGAAATTTGAAAAAGCACAAAATGAATAGGGGCAGTTCGGTAAATTAATCACTGATCACATGTTAAAAGGACCCTAAACCGGGTGGACGAAGGATTCCAGGGTGCCGGGTGGAGCCCAAAGAACGGGTCGAATTAGGGGTGTAAAAAATAAAAAATAAAAAATCAGAAAATTGGTTGATTCGGTGGGTTCGGTCTAGTTTGTAAGTGGTCCAGTGCAGTACCGGTTCTTAAGAATTAAAACAGACTCTAAATCGGTGCTTTACTAATTTTTATATTTTGAAAACCAGTTTAAACGAATGAGATTGGTATATATATTTATAATTTTTTTTATATTATATTATATATTATATGTTAATTGTTAATTAATATAACATGAAATTCTAATCTTATTATTCAAGTCTATTAATTTTATAATTTTTAATATAACTTATAAATTTTAATCTTATTATATAAATTAATATAATATAAAATTTTAATCTTAAATATAAAAATTAATATTAAATTATTAATATAAACTGAGGTTTGATATACATTATTACATATATATATATATGTATCAAGGATAAACACATTTTTGACATAATAAATTATAATATATATTCTTTTTATAAATATATTTTTACACATTTGATCATATATTTATATAAAAAATCTAGAACTTATATAGACTATAGTTAAATTTAATATTATACTAATATATGTTAATTATTATAAAATAATATATTTAATATAAAGAGACTAATAATTTAATATATTTAAACATTATATTATTACTAACATAAAAAATTCATAAAATTGAAAAAAATTGGGACCGGATTGAATTGAAACTGAAAAAAATTAAAAGATACGATTTCAAATAATTCAATATTGATTCTAAATTTTTTTAAAACCGGTGGATTCGATTCTAAAAAAATGTACGAAATCAGATTGAATAGGATTGGGTCCAGGGCCAAGTCCACCGAAAGTTACGGAAAAGGAAAAATCTATTCTATCATCTCTATTTCTATCATT
>QEOT01001256.1:8222-48191 GCA_003123785.1 Pterocarya stenoptera
ATGGAGTATGTAGTGCATGTCTCTGTCTTCGTGTAAAACACCTTAACCTAGAGAAGACCTTGACCGATGACTTCGCAATTAATAGGCCAAAGACTTTGGTCCCAATTCAATCAAATTAGACTCATTTTAAAAAGTGAGATCCATATAAATTAAAAAAAAATGGTCACATTTTTATTTTTTGGCACTTCACTAAATAGATATCTTTTGTTCAAGTTTTAAATTTTGGAAAATGATTTGTAAAAGGTCGAATATGCAAGCACTGCTCATTTGTAAAAAGTTTGACCCATATGAACAAATTTACTTTGTCATGATGGTCCCACTTCTTTTAAAAACCCTACACAGGATTTACACTTTAAATATGTATCTATATTATTCCAAGTTGCCTATCACAGAATTGTTAGTCAAGGTGGTCCAAAGTTTGGTAATATACGTTCATCGTGTTATGTGCGAACACTAGGGGTAATAATGGATCGTACTTTTATTAGGCTAATTAGGCCCGGTTTGAATGGAGAGATGCTTCCATCCCATCTCAATATCCAAACACAACAAGTACAAACACTTTTTAATTTCAAATCTTCAACTTTTTCATCTAATTATTACTTGATTATTATAACTTTTCTAAACTTCCAAATAAAATATAAAAAATAATTCAAAATAATTTGAAAAGGTTCTAAATCAGCAATGTGTAAAAAATAATGCTTATAAATAGATTTTCTCTTGTGGCATATTCACCACTTGAATGGTGCTACAATCTCAAATAGATCTGTGCCATACTGAGAAACATGCTATGTTCTTGCACAGGTAAGACCGTAAGGGGTTTTTTTTACAGCTCTTTGCAAATTGTAATGCCTCCACCACAGTTCTACGGGCAGAAAATAATGTTGAAGAAAACATTATGCAAGAGTGAAATTTTTCAGACTATCGGTAACTTGTTAATTAACTATTTTGTCACTCAAGCATTATGCAACAACATATGTTTCTAACAAATCATTAGTACAGTTAATGTAGCATGTAGCCATAACAACAAATGTTGTGCACAATGTTGTACGCGTCAATATTTACTTTAGCCTAATTGTTCAAAGGAGGCCTTGCTGGTTATACTGGGAAAAATCTTTAGAGCTCAAGCCACTAACTAAAGCAGTTTCTGAAACTTGCAGAGTTCGACCATCCAAAAAATGAGAATATTTTGTATTTTAAAATCCCTAAAACTCTAGTGTATTTTGAATTCAAGCCAACACACTACAATTTGACTAACAATGTTCCAATACAAAAAATAAATACAAAATAAATACAAACACCTACTTGAACAAACAGAAAATTCTCTAAATTCTAACTCCAAATCTGTTCAACTTTAAGGAAAAAAAGGCCCCAATACATGCAGAGAAATCAGCCCAACATACACTTCAATATTTCTGATATTAATGACAGAAAATTTACAACAAAGAAATCCAGGCTTGAACATCCAAAGGACACAAATTCAAAAAAATGATATCTAGACTCATCCACGAAAATAACCCAAATCTAGTTTAATCTTCATTTAGGTTAAATCCACAAAATCCAGAAAAATAATCAAGCCATCCGGAGACAAAGACATACTAATGGGGGTGTTGCGGCATGAGGGAGGAGTCACTGCCCAACCGAGAGGACGAGAGTGGTGTGGGTAGTGGCAGGAACAAAGAAAAACATATAGAAGTGAGGGGAAGAGAGAGCGAGAGAGGAACTAACCACTATAGATGCCAGATGGAGAGGAGTAGGGGTGTAAATTTAAACCGGTAAACCGGTCCGAACCGGACAGGACCGAACCGGTTTTACCGGTTTTTAACCGGTCCGGTCCGGAACCGGTTTTTATATTTCATAAACCGGCCGGAACCGGTCCGGTTCCGGTTTTGAATTTTTCCGGACCGGACCGAACCAGACCGGACTGGTTGATAAAATATATATAAAAAATGATATTTTATATATAAGTTGTATATATATTAATATATAAGTTTTATATATAATTTATAATTATATGTGAAATATATATATAATATAATTATATATCATATATAAAATAATTTCATATTATAATTTATAAATTATAACATAAAATGTTAATTTTAAATATAAACATTTGTAATTTGTTTGATCATATGCTATTAATATAATTATATATAAGATAATGTTATTATAAAATAAAATTTTAATCTTAAAAATGAAAATGTAATTGATCATATATTATATAGCTATACTAAAATTTAATTTATAACTAATACTAATATATACTAATATATAGTTATCTAATAGTCTAATATTATATTAATATCAAATTTATATTTTAAAAAAACCGGAAAACCGGACCGGACCGGACCGGAAACCGGTAAAACCGGAAGTACCTGTTTATGAGGGTAACCGGTGCGTAATCGGTTTTGAAAAATACAAAACCGGTCATACCGGTTCGGTCCAAGATTTTGTCTAAAACCGGACCGAACCGGACCGGTTACACCCCTGGAGAGGAGCAGCATGGTGAGGCGGCAATGGGACGAGCTGAGAGACGTGGGGGCCGCAAGTTTGTTTACAAAGAGAAGAAAAAAAGCAGACTATTTCCTGCAATCAAAACTCTCCTGAACATGTTTTGTCACAATGCTATTTGCAGTGATAAAAATTGCCACAAATTCTTATTTCAGCAATTTTTTCCAACGATTTAAGGCTTGATCTTTGTATGGCTTTTCCGGCGATTGTTTTGTCTTTTTCAGCAAAAAAAATCACTGCAAATGGGAGTTTATTACGACGATTTTTTAGGTTCGCTGAATAAACTTATAAATGAATAAACAATTCTGACGAGCATGCGGCACTGTATAAATTGTTGGGAAAGAACAAATACGGCGATTTAAAGGGTTTTTTGCGGCTATTTCATGCATAGGAAAAGGGTAATTTTCTTGTAGTGATATTAGATTTTTTGATTTCTCTAGTTACCTTGTAAGTATATTTGATTTATGTTGGATGTTAAATTTATTTTATGTGGAGCACATTTGACTAATTATGGTGGTTATGATCATCACTGCAGGGCTTATTCTTTTGGTATTTCATTCGTTTTTCTTTTCTTAACCTGCTTTTTAACTTTATTTTTTTTTGTTAAATGTGCTTTTTGTGTCAATCTTGGAAAAGTTTTCTGGTAAGTAAAAAGAATTAATTCTATCTCTTATTACCTATAAAAAAAAAGGAATTAATTCTACGAAAATAGGCATAAGTCACACTCGCCTATAAGTGAGCCATATGAAACAAAATTGCAAAATACAAATTTTAATCATTTTAATATGCATGAGAAGAAAACTATGTAATTCATGGAAAGCATCTGTATAGCAATATATCTAGCTTTGATAGCTCGTATTGGTAATGTACTCATTCTTATATCTTCTTATGTCTCCGGCATTGTGCGGTTAAGAATTCCTTTTTATTAGTTCAGTTTATCCTTGATCTTTCTAAGTCCAGTGGCCTGAATACCTTTGGTCTTATGTGGTGCAATGGTAAGATGAGGGTTTTAACAAACTTTCATGACCTTTAGTTCATTTGTTGTGAAAGAAATTATTTGGACTCGCCCATGCTCAGTATGAAAATCTAGCTATTTATGTAGGAATCATATGTGGACCAATCTTGCTGTTCTTGACATCAATCAGAGGAGACCTAGAAGTGGCACTAAACTTCCCTCATATATTCTCCGCTGGCATTCAGGTGCATGTTATATCACAGAAAGAATGTTATGCTTAGATGTTTTCAGGTGCATTATCGACAACAATGCATGGTTTTAGTTGCCTCATTCCTGTTTTGTGGTAGTTCTGTGATGCATATGGTTTGAATGGATTATCAATTAGCTATCTTACCTATTGATCTAATACCCAGTCCTCTGCTATAAAGATCCAAATCTGGTATATGTGAGTGAGATTTGTAATTTTCATGATGATAAATTCATAGGGAGCACTTATAATATGAAACTGGAGTAGGAGTTCTTGGATCAGTGCTATTTATCAATAATTCGACTTTTGATTATTGGTGGTACCTGTATCTCATTTGCTCTCTTCCAGAACTCATCATTTACTGTGGGGCTAGAAGTCTCACCCTTCCATTTCTGTTTCTCTCATTTGTGATAAAAAAATTTGAACTGTAAACTTCCCATCCTTTGTGAAATTCCATATCTGGTTTTCTTCAGCCCCATCTTACGTATTAAGTTGTTGCATATTAATTTAGCTTGTTTAATATCAAAAATTGAATTCAATTAGTGCCGCAATTTTAGATGTAGTATTCATCAATTATAAGCTCAGACTTTCGAATATATATGTTGAGAAGTGATGATGGATTGGGTTATCTTTCTTGATGGAAGCAAATAATGCTTAGAAACTTGTAAAACAAAAGTTTTGTCATGTCTTATATTAGTCATGGTATCAGAGCAAATTAAGATCCTGTATTGCAGGATTTCCATTGAAGCAAACCTTCCTTCTATACAGCTTTCTGCATTAGAGAATATGACAATTTGACAATGTCTTTTCTGTATAAATTATTTCACCTTTCTACTGCATAATTTTGTTAAACATAACCCAACTGAAACTACCTCTCACTTCATGCACACGATTACACTATCACATAGTTTTGGACAATTTCAACTGCCACAAAAATCTTTGATGGCGTGTCACATATCAAATCTGAATGATTTGAGCCATTTAAGCAATCCGAAATCTTAGGGAAATCGTTGCAGTGTTGGATCTTGATGTCCTATTTTATCAGTGGAAAAAAACAGTTCCCTTACATGGTTAGAATTATTGTTATTGTTATTATTTGGTATTGGGTTCTTATTTTATTCCTCTCATCCTCACTTCTAAGAAGGAAAAGAGTACACAAGTTAAATTATAAGCAAGAGAAATCCTAAGTTGTTGATTTCTTGAACGCTGATGCAGTCACAATTGGATTGGAAACTGGTTTGAGAATTTCTTTAGCCAAGAGCTCATGCTAATGTTTTTAACAAGGAAAAATTAAGGAATACAAAGTGGACTGATTAGAGATTTGTATGATTAATAAAGAAAACCAAGGTTAAAGTGGAAGCTAAGCTGCAAATATCTCTCTCTGGAACTGTCACACCCTTTTCCACTACATTCCACAAATCTTGAGAGATGAAAAAAGTCTTCATTTTGATGCTCCAATAATCATAGCTTTCGCCACTGAAAATAGGAACAGATGTTGATGTTCCAAAGGTATCCATTTTCGACCCTCAGATGAACCTGGTTTCATCTGATGCCAATTGTTGGTTTTAAACAAGGAAGCAAAACAGAGAAAACATAGGAGTTACTTGATAGACCAGTACAATATTGGATCACTTACTTGGGATGAGTTCTCATCAGCAGTGAAGAAAACTCATGCGGATTGCATGGGTAGGCCAAGTAAAAGGGTGGTGATCTACCGCAACCTTTTACAAGGATTGTTCGACTTGCTTAACCATTAAAAAAATTTAAAAAGTCATTAAAAATACTTTCTAAAAAAAATACAATTGGTTTTGGCGAGTTAAAATTATTTCTCTGTTACCCTTATTTCTAGTTATGTCCTGATTCTTAATTTTATTTTTCTTGCAAATTTTCATTTACATATATGTCAGGCATTTTTTTTATTATTATTAAAGAATTAGGGCCCCCCGTCCACGAGGAGCTCCTCCCCAATTTTATTAATAACTCTCATGTGTGGCGGAAGAAAACCATAGTACATTCAAAGACTCCAAGTATCAAAACTTAGAGTTCTAATAAATCCCAAATAACAATCAGACTCGAACCCAAAGTCCATAGCCAAGGAAAAATCAAAACGAAATAGCACCTGCAAAAAACTGTTAGTACACATAAAAATAAGACATAACTATTATCCAAAAAACCGACCACCAGAAACATTTTCGACCACCATATCTTCGAGAAACTTCTGCACCACCCGAAAAAGCCAAGTGAACCGAAAGCCCATACCCAACGGCGAGAGCAAAATGACAGAGCACCTGCACAAAAAGTTAGTACCCATATAAAAAAAAAAAAAAACATAACTTTATACCAAACCAGACCACCAGAAACGTTATCTTCCACCATATCTTCCTGAACTTCTGCATCTAATCATGGGAAGGCCCCATTTATCAATCCTCAATAAACCCCGCAGATAAGAAGGAATTTCTGACATCTAAGACCATTCCGAATCACCTCCCCTTGCACCCCTTCTCGCTAACCAATCTGCAGGCGCATTCCCTTTCCTATATATATGAGATACTGTGTAATTGATCTTAGGAAGCAAATTTTGAAGCTCATCCCAGTTTTCCTCTAGATACCAAATGCCACATTGTTTACGTTGCAACCAATACAAGAGTACCTTTGAATCAATTTCTATGTCTATGGCACTGAAATTTCTTTGTTTACATTGTTTTACACCTTCAAACAGAGCCCTCAACTCAGTACGTGAACTTGATCCATACCCAATATTCATAGAAAACGGAAAAAGCAGAGTACCTCGCATATCTCGAACCACCCCTCCTGCTCCCGAAGGTCCTGGGTTTCCTAGGCTACTTCCATCGGTATTTAATTTACTCGATCACCAGCAGGCTTCTTCCATGAAACAAGTTGAATTTGGTTTGTTTGAATTGGGATTGGAGGAATCATTAGACTATGTAAAATGTATCTATCAATTTGAGACATCCTCTGTACGCGAGTAACATCATGAGCAATTATGCCAATCCAGTGTATGATAGAGTGTCACAAAGCTTGAACCGAGACCACTCTTCCTTCCATACGTGCTAGACACCTGCGTTCCCATAGTTTCCAAATAATTATAGAAGGCAGCAATCCTAAAATAATCCCCATCTGAGATGAATTTGACACACGTCGAAACCAATAAAGTGATGTTTCACCCCAAGATCTACCAATCGGCAAACCCAGTACTGTACCAAATTTTTTCCATACTGCAGCAGCAACCTCCCCAATGAATAATACATGATTTTGGTTTTCATACTGACCTTGACGGCAGCAATCACATTTTGAAGTTAACGGAATCCCAACCCTTCTAACACTGTCATCCACAGCCAAAGCTCCATGAAAAGCCTTCCACATTAAAACTGAAACTTTTTTCGGCAATAATATATGTCAGGCATACTAACACACAATGATCACAAAATGTAAGGGTGTTGCCTATGTGGCTTTTGCATCTTGCGGTCTCGGCTTTCTGCCAAAGATCAAGCGGGGCTGGGGGCTAGAGTATTTATTTATATATTTTGTAAAAACTGTAGAATTCTTTTTTATTTCCTATGAAGAATTAATAAGTGCGGCTAGATCTCTCTAATATTTTTTCTCTCACTTCCCTATAGAAAACCAAGAGCCCTTCTTTTTATTGTCCAGGGCGAGGGAGCCTCCTCTTTTCCTCCAACCAATTTTTATACTTTGTTTGCTTATTTTCTTTTCCATTGAGTTGAAAAATCTACGATCTACCGTTTCCCGATCACCAAATGACTACAAGCGGTACACTATATGTAGATCTATGAGATAAGCTAAGAACTATTATCATCCGACCAGCGTGTCATGAAGTTCACGTAAGAGTGAGCTCTACAAGATTTAGCTGTAAGAGTGAGTTGAAATCAAATGGGGGACGGTTGAGAGAGTTGTTTTTAAAGTTTGCTGGAAGATGCTGTCATTAAGAGTTCCAATAAAAAAAAAATGGTTAGCACTTAATACTCTGTAGTTGTAGAGTTGCTTTTTGCGGCGAGTTGTTTTTAATTGCAAATAGTCATTTGCGACAATTCTTTCAAACTAATCCAAGATTACTATCCAACATAATCTAAACATTACATTTGTGAAGTCCATGAAGCTAACTATAAGTACTTTTGATAGTGCTCTAATTTAAAGAAAAATATGGATTCCAAAATTATCAAACACAAAGACCAGACAGTTTGGATTGTTTTAAAGCAATGATCGAATGCAGATTTTGGGTGAATTGAAGTCTGCCAATGGAAGTTGGCAATGAAATTTTCATGAAATTTTCTTTCTTGTTATTTAATTGCTGGAATATAACTTAGTAGATCAACAACCTCTTCTTATTGCTGGAATATAGCCACCACCAGTTGTACTCTTTTGGTATTAACTAACTTCTTATTATGATTTATAGCTCAACATTAATATGTTTACACTTTTGTTTAAGTTTGACTTTATTAATTCTTTGCATATGTTGGGCTTATTGTTTTCTTCAAGTTGAGCTTTGACACTTGGACAAGAAATACCCTCGTAACTGCTTTCATCAAAGGTGCCAAACTGATCTTTTCTTTCTGGTGTTGTTCCCCAAAAGTTATTGTGTGCCACACTGAAGACTTCCAAAGAGTTCAACTCTATCAATTGAGGGGGAATAGTAGGATAGTACCTTCCAAGTTATTATGGGATAGATCCAAGCTCTCAATGTGCTTAAGATTCGAGAATTGGGTGGGGATTGATCCGGTTAGATTGTTGAACGACAAGTTCAATGCAAGGATGCTACTCAAGTCTCCACGCTCGGCTGGAAATTCTCCTTCTAATTTGTTGCATGAGAGGTCAATCCCAGACATGTAGTTGAGGATGTCACCTTTGTAGGAGAGATTTATATTCTTCGTTGTGAACTCCACTTCTTGTCGTACATCCGCCAGTGGTAATACATCAAATTCCAAGTACACTTTCATTGCGGAATGGAAGATTCTTGAAAATATGTCTCTTTGGTAATAGCTACCCATAAAGGACACGCTTGATATAAAAGATTATATTTGGGTCGGCTCAAAAGTAATGTTACTCAAGCAATAAGGTATTTGACCTAAAAAACTATTGTGGGAAAGATCCAACAAGCTTAGGTTTTCTAAAAGGCATATTTGAAATGGAATTTTCCCCTGCAAATAATTTGCTTTCAAGAGGAGAATGCTCGAACGTAAAAGGTTGCCGATCCAATTTGGAATGCTGCCAGTAAGCTAGTTATCTCTAAGATTTAGAGTGACTAAAAGAGAGCAACCCTTGAATGCACTGGTAATGGGACCAGTTAGCCTATTTTTATTCAAATGAACATGTCTGATCTTGGACCAGTTGAAGCAAGAGGGTATAGAGCCAGCTAGATTGTTATGGGAAAGGTCAAGAAATGAAAGTGATTTCAAGTTACATAACTCAACTGGAATGGGACCTTGAAGCTGGTTTTTTTAAAGAACAATTCCTGTCAATGACGCATGTTCCCCATCCATCTTGGAAGAATCCAAACAAATTGTTCTTACTGAAATCAATTACTCTCAACATCATTAGATTAGATATGCTATGTGAGATCTCTCTGGAAAAGTGGTTGTTGTCCAAATACAAAGATTCTAAGGCTGCTAGATTTAAATTGGCAGGAAATTATTGGCCACTCAAATGATTTTTGGACAATCTAAGGTAGTTTAAGGAGGAGCAACCCATTGTCAAATTTTTTGATAATGTTCCTGAAAAATTATTGCTTGACATGTCTAAAAAACTTAAGGAGATCAAATTACCAAAAGAAGAAGAAATAACACCTTCAAAATCATTTCTAGAAATATTTAAAAACTCTAGATTTGGAAAAACTAAACCAAAGTTAGTTGGAATTGGACCTCGTATATGATTAGATGCAATATCCAATTTCTCAATCTCCATACTTTTCAATTGTCTTCACCTTCTTGGTTTTTCATACGTACGTAGCAACGAGCTTGGAATTAAAAAGAAAAGATGAATATTTTGGATGAATTTTCAAAATAGAATTCAATTAAAGTTTTAGAATTTTAAATTACTGATCATTGAAATATTTCTTCAATAAAGAATGTTGATTTAAGTAAATAAGACAAGATGCATTGTCTCTAAGTGCTTATTAAAACAGAGGATGATCCTCTATTTTCATCCAAGGAAAAAGAAAACGTCTTTTGGCTGTTGGAGTGGTATAGTCAATATCGTTCAAACGCTTAATACTTTTATCATAATTCGAACGTTTAGTTTACGTTTGAGTGACTACCAATTTACACTTGATCTCTTCTTATCCCTTTACTTTTAAACTCAGACCACACAAATTTTCAAGACTGGGTCACACACACGCTTAAACCAATATAGCCCAATATTCATGTGTTCCAATAACGTGCAAACATAACAATCTTGGTGAGAGAGAATTCTAAGCCTCCATAAAGCACCTCTTTAAAATTATTAAATTTTAAAAAATAAAAATACTTATATGCAAACATATCAATTTTGATGAGATTAGATAAGATGAGATGAGAATTTTATAAATAGTAGTAAGATAGTTTGTGAATAATAGTGAGATAGTTTGAGTTAAATATTTTTTTAGTTTTGGGAAAGGAGAGAGAAAAAGTTGAATAAAAAATATTATAAAGTTAAAATATTGTTAGAATATAGTTTTATAGTATTATTTTTGTTTTGATATATGAAAAAATGGGCATTGTTCAGATCCGTGAAATCAACACACATTCTGCACTTGTCGTTGGCGTTCCTCACAAGCGCAACATTGGCTAGCCAGTCTGGGTAGCATGCTTTGCGTATAAATCCAGCCGCTAAGAGGCAGTCGACCTCCTCTGTGATGGTTGTGCATTTCTCGGCACTGAAACACTACCTTTTTTGCTTGACCTTCTTGGCTTCTGGGCTCACACACAGGTTATGCTGAATGATGTCTGAGTCAATCCCGAGCATGTCTTTGTGGCTCTAAGCAAACACATCCTGATGCTCTATGAGGACTTGCATCATAGCTTGCCTCATGCTGGGTGCCGTCCTGTTGCTCAGTTTGATCGTGGCCTCAGGACGATTTGTGTCTAGGGGAGCTAGCTCGATCGGCTCATTTGGCTCTTCTTGTCAAAGAGCTTCCTTGTCCTTGATTCCCCCCCCCCCCCTTAAGATGAACTCGGGAGGGGGCGGCAAGGCGCAATCATTTCCTAGGGGCTCTATCACATTGACCTCGCCTTCTATCGGCCTCAATTCTTGCATGTCTTTTGTAAGGTTTCTAGCCCTTGAGTTGCTTGAGAATGGGTTTTCATTGGCATACGAATGACACGTTACACCTATAGGAAAGATCCCACATAAGGCACCATTGTTAACGTCGTGTTTCATATGCCTGGACAAGGTTCTAGTAACTCGGGCCGGGGCCTTCTCTTGTGATCACAAAAGAGAAGGTGGGCTCGGGGTTGTTTGGGGAACCTCTGAAATCTAAGTTAGTCTTGCATGTTCTTAGCGTTAGCTTAGAGTAATTTAGTTCAAAGATTTCTTTGTACTTGGGATGTAGCTTTTATACTAGGTTGTAAGGGAACATTTTGTTCCCCGTGTTAGGGTTAAGCCGTCTTGCCCACGTCTATCTTAGTCTGGATATTTAATGCAATTTTGTCTTCTAAGGTAGAGCTTTTAATGCGACATGGCTCCTGAGACGACGCATTTAATGCGGCGTGACTTCCAAGGCATGTATTGACAGTGTGTGAATGGCGCGGTCACTTCTGGTCTCCTTTGTCAGAGAATGGAGGGTCGTCTGCATCCTTCATTTACCTACTAATGTAAGTCCTTTAATGCTAGGTGCAATAGGGGACGTCAAAGTCGGCGTATCCCATATGTTTCCCCTTATCTAGCTTCCTGCGCTTTGCATCCTCCTTCCTCTGATGCAACCTTAAGGGTTGGACTCTATTAACAATTTTGGGGCCTTGGAAGGGGGAGACACGAGTTGGAACGGGCCCGAACGTTGGCCATATGCCTAATTCGGATCCCCCCAGGGGCCGGGGGGGGGGGGGGGATCCCTCCCACCTTCACAAAAATCCATTTCAAATTTACTAGTTTTAAAATTTTAAAAATTTAAAAAATATTGAAGTTTGTATATTGTTTTTGAGTAAATATATAAGACAAGATGCATTGTCTCTTTCTTCCTGTAAAACACCTTAATTTGAGTAGACCTTGACAGATGACTTAGAAATTAAAAGGCCAATGAAGGCTCGGGGTCAATGAAAGCGAATTAGATAATTTGCATCGTAAATTCGCTTATTCTTATATTGTACAAGTTCCTATGACACGCAAACATACCAATTAAAAAAGCAATTATGGTGAGAAAAGAATTCTTAGCCTCCACTAAATTTTGAAAATTAAAATATATAATACTTAAAAATTTATATAAATTATTACATTATTTCATGCAAAAATGATAAACCTTGACTGATGACTCGATTATAGGCTGTAGACTTTGAGTACTCAATATGATGTTCTATCCAATTTCTCAATATCGTTCAAACGCTTAATTATTCATTGGGAGTATCAATTTACACGTGATCTCTTCTTATCCCTTTACTTTAAACTCAGACCACACAAATTTTCAAGACTCGGTCACACACGCTTAAACCAATATAGCCCAATACATAATTTTGCATCCGGTCCCTTTCTTAGACAATGCTACTAGGATCGCAAAAAGGACCGAAATAAACACCTCAACCTTGAGAAGACCAGCTTGACGGATGACTTGGCAATATTTAATATGCTAAAGACTCGGCACATGAGATGATATGAGAATTTTATGAAAAATAATAAGATAATTTGTGAATAACAGTGAGATAATTTGAGTTTTGGGAAAGGAGAGAGATAAAGTTGAATAAAAGATATTATAAAGTTAAAATATTGTTAGAATATAGTTTTATAATATTTTTTTTGTTTTGAAATATGAAAAAATTGGAATTATTTTTTATTTTTTATTTGAAAATTTGAAAAACTTGTAATTATTAGTTTGAAATTTTTATTTTTGAATTATATTTAGGAATAAGATTGGATGAGATTAAATGAGATCATATGAGAATTTTATGTCTCATCAGAGACCCCAAATCTATCCTTAATTATTTTATGAAAAAATAATAAACTTGGGAAGACCTAATTGACTGATGACTCAATTATAGGCCATAGACTTTGAGTACTCAATATATATGAGGTTCTATCCAATTTCTCAATCTCCCTACTTTTCAATCGTCTTCAACTTCTTGATTTTTGATACGTTAATAGCAATCAGCTTGGGGTTTATGTCACCGTATTTGGGACGCGTAGTAAGAACTGATTTCAGACTACTGTTGGAAACTATCCATGAGTATTGGCCAGCAAGCCTAATATAGCGTAGTACATTTTTATGTTGACTTGTTCTACACCGAATCATTAGGTACAGATTTGAGAGAGTTTTTTTTACAGTCTGCTTGTTTTGATAGTAAGATGAGATGAGATGGCTTTAGATGAGTTGAATAAAATATTGTTAGAATATTATTTCTTAATATTATTATTGTTTTAGGATTTGAAATGGTTAAGTTGTTTATTATATTTTATATGAGAATTTGAAAAAATTGTAATGATGAGATGAAATAAGTTGAAATAGATTGAGAGTGTTTCTATATTCAAACGGAGCAGTTCTAATTAAAAAAAAAATGGTCAGCACTTATACTCTGTAGTTGTAGTGTTGCTTTATGCGGCGAGTTGTTTTTCACTTGCGACAATTCTTTCATCCTAATCCAAGATTTCTATCCAATATGATCATAAAACTATATTTTGTGAATTCCATGAAGCTAACTATGCAGTGTGACGTTTGATTTTACACCCACCAATAAAAAGTCGACACGTAAGCGGTCTATGTAATTAACGGTAGAAGCGACTTGAGAAAATAATCTTCCTAGTCACTCTCTCGCTCTGTCTGCTGAAGCCCATCTTTCTCCCTTTCTCCATCCTCTGCTCTCCCTTTTTTAACCCCCCCTCAGTTGCTCTCTCTCTCTCTCTCTCTCTCTCTCTCTCTCTCTTTCTCTCTCTCTCCCCCCCCCCCCCATAGATAGATTTGAGATGGGAAAGGCCCTTTCTAATTGTTGGGCTCGATTTGGAGATCATAAGAAGCTAATACAGCTCACAATTGATGAAGATGTAGTGATGCTAATGGATCTCAGCAATAGATTGGCAAAGTGGAGGCATCAAGGGCAAGAACTGCTACATGTTGTTAAACATCTAGATGGTGTGTTAATAGCTTGAGTCATAAATTATCTTCGATTTTGATAGTAGAGTTGTTCCTTGAGTTCCAAACCCATTTTTTACCTCGTGTAGAGAGATGACCAAGTTGTAAAATGATATGTATAATTCTATTGTTCAATGAGCACCTGTAACTTGCAGGAATGTGATAGCGTTGATATTGCAGGGAAAAAGAGCTCAACAATGGCTTGAGGGGGGAGAAAATCTGAGTTTTGGCCTGAAAGGGAAGAGAGAGAGAGAGAGAGACTGAACATTTGCGGTCACAAAAAAAAACCACATAAGTTTGATTTTATCAGTTCTTTTGGAATTAATGGCATTTTGCTTATGTTGGGGCATAAACACACACTCTAAGTTGAGCTTCAATACTTGGATAAGAAATAGTTGATTGTTTTCTTGAGGTTTCATGAATTGAAATTAGCAGAAAAGAAATCATAAAACTAACTCGTACGTAAAGCAATATCTATAGTTCAAGCATCTTTCCTGATAGGAATTTGAGGAAGCCTGTTTGGTCATTAATTGCTTGCAAATCTTTTAATCCAGTACCCATATTTTTCATCTAGAGTTATGTTGCAAAAGGGGAACTAATTACAAGTCTCATATATGTTATTAAGATCTCAAACTTGTGACTGAAGAAAAGAAAAAGAGAAGACAAACGTAAAAGCAAACATCAAAACACAAAGCTACACAGTTCTAAACCTAGATAGCTTACCAATGTTTATCACAATAAAATAGTAGCAAGTGGAGATGCACACTTCAACGAAGTTAAACCATGCCCGTCGCCAGTGCAAAGTTATGTAGAGAATGGCAACAACTCCTAGCAACATTATCACATCAGACACCGCAAAGCCGACGTAGAAGACTTCCAAGTCTATAAAACCACAAGCTCCATCTCCCTCATTATCAGTAGGAATGGTAGATGGTGGTTCACTGTTAGTGCACGTATTATGTAGTGGAGGTCCACACAGGAGAGGATTTCCCTCATAACTGCTTTCATCAAAGGTACCGAACTGAGCTTTTCTTTATGGTGTTGTACCCCATAAGTTATTGTGCGCCACTTTGAAGACGGCTAGAGAGTTCAACTCTACCAATTGAGGGGGGATAATACCATCCAAATTATTATGTGATAGATCCAAGCTCTCAATTTGCTTGAGTTTCAAGAATTCAATGGGGATTGATCCCGTTAAATTGTTGAACGACAAGTTCAACGCATGGATGTTACTCAAATCTCCAAGCTCGGTTGGAATTTCTCCTTCTAATTTGTTGCATGAGAGGTCAATCCCAGACATGTAGTTGAGGATGTCACCTTCGTAGGAGAGAGTATTATTCTTTGTTGAGAACTCCACTTCTTGTAGTGCATCCACTACGGAGAACATATAATCTTCATCAAAATCATGTTGGCAACGCTACTTGGGGGAATTTGGCCAAGGAGTCCTTCATGGCCGAATTGGTGAGGAAAACCCCATCTACTTTGTGAGAATTTATGGACTGGGAGGATGAATTTGTAAATGCCGAGGATACATTGATCGCCCTCACCACCAGGCCAGGGCAAAAGGAGGAGAGTACGTCGAAGGAAGGGAAGGCCCTAGAAAGCAATCTAAGGCAAAGAAAGAATCAGTATGAGGGAAAACAAGAAATACCCGCAACGCGATACAGTAGCAACCATGTACACTATTCTAGTGTGCAAGACCATGACAAGGCGAATGGAGCTAGGCATGATGAAGACCACGAGCGGTGGACTCAAAGGTATTGTACGTACCACAGGGCGAATAGTCACCGAACCAAGGATCGTCACATGCTCAAACAGAAAATTGAAGAGATGAAAGGTAGTGGAGAGCTAGAACGCATTGTTGCCAAAAATGCCTCTCCACCACGGCGTTTAGACGACAGGAGGTAGGACCATAAACCTAGACGAAGCGAGAGCCCGTGGAGGAGAGAATCATCTAAGAGGGCGAGGAGATCGCAGGAACCAAGAAATCACCGACCCAAGCAAGATACAGATCGGGGAAATCCACCTTTGGGGGAGATCCGTACCATAGCAGGGGGTTATACAGGAGGTGGACCAACCTCGTTGGAAAGAAAGGCCAATGCAAGATGGGCGAGGTATGCGGAAATATACAGCGTGGAGAGGCCTGTCAAGTAAGCGCTGGTGCAAACCTCGCCCATAATTTCTTTTGGCGATGAGGACTCTCAAGGGGTAATATACCCAAGCAAGATACAAATTGGCGAAATCCACCTTTAGGGGAGATTCGTACCATAGTTGGGAGTTATGTAGGAGGTGGACCAACCTCGTCCAAAAGAAAGGCCTATGCAAGATGGGCGAGGTATGAGGAAATATAAAGCATGGAAAGGCCTGTCAAGCAGGCAGAGGTGCAAATCTCGCCCATAATTTCTTTTGGCGATGAGGACTCTCGAGGGTTGTATACTCATACGATGATGCGTTGGTGGTAACAATGCTGGTAGCAAATTACACGACGTGGAAGATATTTATAGATAATGGAGGTTTGGCAAGCATCCTATTCTAGGATGCTTTCACGAAGATGGAGTTAAGTATGAGTCAGCTTCTCCCAGCACCAACCACATTGAAGGGTTCATAGGAGATGCAGTTCAACCCATGGGGTCCATTACACTACCTGTGTCAGTAGGAACTGACCCTTACCTCACTACCACCCTGACTAATTTCTTAGTGGTAAGAACACAATCGACGTATAATGCCATTATAGGCTAACCAACGTTGAACGCCTTGAGAGCAATCACATTCACCTACCATCTGAAAATGAAGCTTTCCACGAAAGCGGGAATTGACGAAGTGCATGGCGAGCAGATGCTTGCCTGAGAGTGTTACGTGTAGGAGCTGAGAAAATGAGAGCGAGTTGTAAAAATAGTAAAGCCATCGGAATACAACAATGGGACCCTCCGGCCTCCTCCACCCTGAAGTCTTCACGACAGAGGTAAAAATAAGAGATGAAACACTGAGACAAGGAAAAGTCAATGAGCCATTGGAGCTTGTTCCCTTTGATCCAACCCAGCCGGATAACCATGTGAGGATTGGAACTACAATGGCGAAATAGGAAAGCACCAGGCTAATCCAGCTCCTCTTGGAGCAAAAAGAAATCTTTGCATGGAATCATCAAAATATGCTAGGAATAAGCAAAGAGGTGATAGAGCACCGACTCAACCCAGACACAAGGCCTGTTAAGCAGAAGAAGAGGAATTTCAACACTGAGAAGTACAAAGCGATAATAGAAGAAGTGGATCGATGACTGGTTTATCAAGGAAACTCAGTATCCTGACTAGTTGTCAAACGTTGTGTTGGTGAAGAAGTCCAATGGCAAGTGGTGAATGTGCATAGACTTCACGAACCTCAACAAAGCCTACCCAAAAGATAGTTTCCCCTTCCTCCGGATAGATCTAATAGTCGATGTCATGGTAGGTCACAAGGTGTTGAGTTTCATGGACTCCTACTCCGAGTTTAACCAAATCAAAATGGGTCGTCCAAACCAGGATAAGACGACCTTCATAACCAATCGGGGCCTATACTGTTACACAGTCATGCCCTTTGGATTGAAGAATGCAGGAGCAACCTACCAAAGGTTGGCCAACAAAATGTTCAAGAATCAGATAGGTCGAAGCATGGAAGTATATGTGGACAACCTGTTGGTGAAGAGCATGGAGTTTGGGCAGCCCATGGAAGACCTAAAGGAAGCTTTCGGTGTGCTGCGGCAATATAGGATGAAGCTCAACCCAACCAAATGCCCATTCGGGATACAGTCGAGGCGAATCCTGAGAAGCTCAGGGCGATCATTGAGATGAAGTCGCCCCTAACTCTTAAGTCCAAAAACTGGCAGGGAGAATAGCGGCCCTTAACAGGTTCGTGTCTGGGTCAACAAACAAGTGCATGCCTTTTTTCTAAGTATTGAAGAAGGGCTAAGAATGGGATGCACGATGTGAGGAAGCATTTACGCAGCTGAAAAAATACTTGACCCACCAACCGCTGCTTAGTCAAACCAAATAGGGGGAACTGTTGTCACTGTATTTGGCCGCCACCCAAATTCGATTTCCTTCGCTCTAGTCAGGGATGAGGGCAAGGAGAAAAACCCAGTGTATTATGTCAGCAAAGCCTTAAGAGGAGCCGAGAAGAGATCATGGTGGCTTATAAAATTATGGCAAAGATCATGGTGTTCCGTTTGGCATCGTTTCTAGAGAAAATTATTTCTCCGGAACAGGCGGCTTTTATTCGAGGGCGTAGTATTTTTTATAATATTGTCATTGCTCAAGAGTCAGTGAAGGGATTGAATCGGAAGTCGAGAGGGGAAATGTCTTGTTTAAGATTGACATGGTTAAAGTTTATGATCAGGTAAATTGGAGATTTTTAATGGAAGTTGTTAATGTAAAAACGAATGTGTTGACATATTCTTGTAAAAACCTTTGTAAATTTGTATTGTAACAAGTGTTGAAGTGTGTCAAAGTGAAAAGGGGGTCAAGCGAGCTCAACACGGCTTGAGTATAACACATATAGGAAGTTCGCTTGACCTGCACTCTACTTGCACTCGAGCGGAACTTAAATAGAGAGTTCGCTCGACAGATGCTTAACACATCGCTCGAGCGAAACTCATACAGAGAGTTTTCTCGACGTGCGCTCGACACAGCACTCTAGCGGAAGGCAAACAGAGAGTTCACTAGACAAAAGCTCAACACACGGCTTAAGCAGAAGTCGTTTAGAGAGTTCGCTCAACATGCGCTCGACATGGCTCTCAAGCGAAGTTCATCCAAAGAATTTGCTCGGCACGCGCTTTAGATAACCCTTGAGCGGCTTTAGAAGTACAACATGCGTTCGACCCACGCTCAATACTTCACTCGAGCCAATGTTCAGAAAACCTAATTTTTCCTAGGGTTTAAGCACCTCACTTCTGGGGAGGTATAAATTGAAATTTTTGTTCTGCCCTTTGGCAAAGGTTAGAGAGCCAAAAACTGAGCCATCTTCCAAGAGCATTTGAGAGAAACTCTCCCCTACATTCAAAATTGCATCTCTTGGAAAATATACTTCCACCATATCACACTCAAGATTAAACATAGTTGTGTTCATTGGAGTGGACGTGTTCATTGGCTGAAAGGTTTTCGGAGCTGCTGTTGCTGTAAAGATCAAGAGGTTCTTGTGGGAAGCTATGGAAAGGTCGGAGTTCTGGCACTACATGCATGTAGTGATCGAGTGGTCACTCATGGAGTTGCAAGCCAAGTTTAGCTACTAAAAAGTTTTGTGACTGTTTCTAAATTGGTTGTAACGAACTAAAATTTCTATAGTGGATTTGTGGTGGTGACCTACACCAGGAGTGATTTTAGATTTTGAAGACGTTCGTCAAATAAGTTTTCACTTTGTGAACAAATCTCTGTGTTAATTATTTGTGTGATTTGTTTCTTTGATTAATTGTTTACTTGTCAATAATTTTGATTAGACCAGAAAAAAATGAACTAAAACTATTCACCCCCTTCTTGGTGTTGTGTTAGGGTAGAACCACTGCTTTTTCAGAAGTTTTAAGGAGATTGGGATTTTTGAAAGAATGGCGATCCTTTATTTTTAATTCGACTTCTTCTCCAATTTACTCGATTATGCTAAATGGCAGCTCTAAAGGGTTTTTTAAACCTTCTCGTGGTTTTCGTCAGGGTGATCCTATATCACCGTATCTTTATATTTTAACGGAGGAGGTGCTTTCTCGGATGCTTCACAAGCACTTTCAAGAGGGGAGTATCAAAGCATTCAATCTGGGAAGGGGGACTTTGACTTGTCATCTTTTGTATGCGAATGATGTTTTGATTTTTGCTAAAGGTGGGAAAGGTTTCCATATGCCAGCTGATGAGAGTGCTTAGATGTTATGAAAACATGTCAGGGCAGCTTGTGAGTCCTCGTAAATCTTCCATTTTTTTCCCTTCAAACTTCTCTTGAGCCAGGAAATTGGAGTTGAAGTGTCTGACGGGTTTGGAGGAGGGATCGTGGCCTTGTACGTATTTCGGGGTGTCACTGCATGGTGGAAGAACTACTCTGATTATGTTTGATGCTTTGATGGCCATAATTCAAAAAAAAAAAAAAAAACTTGCGGGTTGGAAGAGTAAGTTGTTTTTCCTTTGGGGGAAAAATAATTCTCGTCAAGCATGTTTTAAATAGCATACCGATTCATTTGTTGTCGATGATGAATTTTCCAAAAGTAGTTATCAAGGGTATCAAGTCAATTTTCTCTAGTTTGCTTTGGGGATCTAGTATGGACAAAAAGTGACAGAAATGGGTTTCTTGGCATAATATTTGTTTACCCATGGAGGAGGGTAGATTGGGCATTCATGATCTTTCGGAAGTACAAAGCTCGTTGTTAATGAAGTTTGCATGGAAGTTATTAATTGGTGGTTCTTTGTAGTCTAATTTTTTCACTACAAAATATGTTGGCAATTCTCATCTTGCGGTTGTAATGATATCCAACAAGGGGTCGCATTTTTGGAAAGGTATTATGTGTCTCATGCCACAAGTCTTATGGAACTCACGTTGGCTAGTTCGTGGTGGTGATCTTAATTTTTGGTATGATAACTGGTTGGGGGATGGTGCATTGGCGAAAGGATAGGAAGTGGTGGAGGAGCCTGGGCTTAAGTTGTATTCACTATTTAATTCTTCAGGCCGGGATATTGAGAGACTTCAAATGTTGGTTATTAGTGAGCAATTGGAGAGAATTATTAATTCACAACCCAGGCTGCGTACAGGGTCGGGATATATGTATTGGGAAACATTCAGTTGATGGCTCTTTCAGCTCAAAGTCGGCTTGGAATCTCATAAGGAATCACGACACTATTTTTCCATGGCGTATTTGGCAGCAACATATACCAAAGAAAATGTCATTTATGTGTTGGAGAGCTAGAGAAAATGCCATTCCTATTGATGATGCAATTCGTCATGTTGGTATTCAGATAGCCTCGAAGTGCCATTGTTGTGATACTCCTCAGATTGAAACATTGGATCGTGCTTTGTGTGATGGGGTAAGGGCAAGGAAGGTGTGGGATTATTTTGCAGGTGTTTTTGGGGTGCGCCTACCCCAGGTTTGTGGCTGGAAGGGAGTAGTTAATTTATGGTGGCTTCGTGCGTCTTCATCCTCACAAGTTGGATGGCTACGTGGGGTTATTCCCATTATTATTTCCTTGGCACTTTGGCATGCTAGCTGTGCAACTCGGATGGAAGAAGTGGTTTTTTATTGGAGGGGATAGTCCGTATGGTGAAAGGTTCGTTGTGCAAATTTCCATTACTTTGCGGAAGTTCAAAAAATTGGGATCCAATGAGTGTGTCATTTTAAGGGATTTAAATTGCCCCATTGTGCATGTTGTCTCAAAGCCTTCTAAGCTTGTTGTGTGGTCTCGGCCGACCAAGGTTTCTTTAAATTAAATGTCGATGGAGGCTCCTGTGGGAATCTGGGTGCATCGAGTGGGGCTGGTGTCATTCGGGATGCTCAAGGATGTGTGCTTGCGGGATTTGCGCATCCTTATGGACATGGTACAAATACTATTGCGGAATGTCGAGCATTTTTAGATGGGTTGCGGTTGTGCAATCATCTTGGTCTAAGGGATGTTTTAGTGGAATCAGATTCAAATTTAGTGGTGGGTTGGTTTCTTTCGGGGATCTGCAATTATTGGTATTTATGGAATGTTTGGGAGGAAGCAATGGGTCTCTTTTCTTCTCTTAATGTTCGAGGTCGTCATATTTTTAGAGAGGCTGGTCACGGATTTTTTGGCTAAAGAACGTTTTACAGACTTCCTAGGAGATGGTTTTGGTCCAGGGAGACTTCGTGGACTTGTACATACGGATAGATGGGGCATCCCTTATATTCGTCGTTAGTCGTAGTTTGATCAATGTTGGGCGTTATTTTTTTTCTTGCCATTGTACATGGTTTTCCTCTGCCTGAGTGAGAGTTTTTTCAATAAATGGAGGTGTGACCCTCTTTTACTTATAGAGAGAGAGAGAGAGATATATATATATATATATCAAAGATTTCAAGTGCTGTCATGACAGTATTTCCTCAAAATTATTATGGCAAAGACCTAAAATTATCAAAATTGGTCACTACACCTAGATGCAGTATACAAATCAAGCGATTATGGTAAAATAGAATCATTTAAAAATTAAGAACTAAGAAATATTTAAAATTTAGATTTTAAATACTTTTCGTGCATTGTAAAAATTCATATAAAAACAGATTATATGAATTACGAATGGCACAATTATTATTTTTTTTTTTATGAGTTTTCTTGATTTAACAAATAAACTAGACAAAAATAAACAAGCTAGTAATACTTTCCAATCGAAAATGAATTGTCTACAGGCTATTAGTGGACAAGGTAAAAGTAGTACTCAGCATCAATTTAGTTGATGGGAGCTCACATGTGAGCAAACTTATTCTTAATAAGTTGGTCCAACACGTAAAATATTTAATTAAATAAAATTGAATGTAGAATCGCAGGTGGTGTACTTATATGTTTAGTGAGCATCGTTACAAGTACTTCATGGAATGGTCTTATTTAATAATGTTATCGATGCCAAAGTCTTGGGTTAGTCTTTTAATCTATGTTTTCCCTGAAAAGCAATTTTTTAAAAAAAATTTGGTGTAATTTTCTTTTTCCATTTTTAATTTTTGGCACTTCACTTAATAGATATCTTTTGTTCAAGTTTGTATTTTGGAAAATGATTTGTGCAAAATCTAGAGTGTACAAGCACTATTCATTGTAAAAAGTGAGACCCATATGAAAAAATTTACTTTCTCACGATTGTCGCACTTTTTTTAAAAACCCTACACGGAATCATTTGTTAAGTTTGTTCAAAATTTGGTAATATAACATGTTTTGTGCGAACACTATGGGCAATAATGCATTGTGCTTTCTTTAGGCTAAGGCCTGATTTAGATGGAGAGATGCTTCCATTTCATCTCAATATCCAAACACCACAAGCACAAAACACTTTTCAATTTTAAATTTTCAACTTTTCAACTTTTTTATCTAACCATTATCTGATTATTACAAATTTTTCGAACTTCCAAATAAAACACAAAAAATAATTCAACATTTTCAAATTCCAAAATAAAAGTTATATTAAAAAATTATATTCTAACAATATTTTAATTTTATAATATTTTTATTTCAACTTTTTCTCTCTCCATTTTCAAAACTCTATAAAATATTTTAACTCAAACAATTTCAATATTATTCACAAATCATCTTACTACTATTTACAAATCATCTTAATTCATCTCGTCCCAACCAAGCATAAGAGAAATACAAAACTTTTATACAAAAATCAATCGCATATTTGTGTCATGCATGAAGAAGTTTTAAAATATTCGTGTGTATTTCCTTAAAGGAAAGCATTTTTTTTTTTTTAAATAAACTCATTTCATTCATGAATCGAAGTTACAAGTGTGACTTATCAATACAAGAAAATTTCAGATTATAAGCCAACTACGCATCAACTATGTGGCTCCTCCACACACAAATTCCTTTGTGACGGTCATTGTCTTAACTTCGCAATGAGTTCTCTCCTAACAGAGAAAAGCTTTGTAAAACAGAGCTTAATGGCCCCATCTATCCTCTCAAGGAGAGAGTACGAGACATTACTATGGACACTAAATTCAATAGCATATTTCTAATTTATTAATAACTAATAAAACAAAAAACTACAAGCAAACACAATAACAATCTGCTGAGCCCCAAGCACCGTTGTCACCCTGGGCTTCCCGCCCACCGCAAGCATCGGCATCTCGAGCTCTGACGACATGAGCACCCAGCTTACGCACAGACAAAACAGCCTCCACTGTGCAGGCATCACCTACAAGCGAACACTGGCTGTACTTCCACCGGCCGTAGCATCGCCCACCATTCTCAATCTGCTTTTGACCCAGTTGCGTTCAATCCAAAGGCCAAAACACCTCACTCGGGTCAATAGTGCATAAATACAAAATAGCAACTGAAAATGGAACAACGAAACACAGATGGCCAAAAAACTCAAAAAGGTCAACAGTGTATAGTGCGTTAGCAGTGGCGTGTCTAGGATGCTGTTCATTCTGGGAGGAAAGCCGATGGTCGAACTTGGGAGTCCCAAAGACAGGGAGTCCATATAAGCCGAGTGTAGCATCGGCAGAGAGCTCCTCAGTGGCGCCTGGTGGCCACGTGACATCGGGGTCTAGAAGCTTTATCCCGCGCATGCGGGCTACGTGCCACTCCGATGGACGCCGAATTTGGTGGTCTTGAAGATCGGCGGCTGTGCGTCCTCCCGATGGGGCGCATGTGGAAAGGCGACGGCGGGAAAAACTCGAACGGCGATCCTCCCCTTTTTGGCCTGAGAGACACAAAAATACGAACAAACAACACTATACAGTGAATAAAAAGGACAATAGAGAGAACAGAAAAAGGAAAGATGGGGGAGGGAGGAGCCGAAGCCCCTCCCTGTTTTGCAGATTTGAGTTTGTGAGGTTTTCTTTCTGTTGGAGAAAAACGTTAAGAGAAAAGGGCCTCCTGCTAACTCCCCCACTGCAAAATGGTTATTTTAAAGGAAAGCATTGACGTCAAGTATTCAGCACGTCACGTAGTCCATCAGTCAAGTCTTCTAAAGTTTGAGAATACACATTATAATTTTACGAAAACCAAAAAATCAATCATTTTTTAGCATAGCTAATTTGAAAAGCTTCTACAATGTGTAAAAAATAATGCTTATAAATAGATTTTATCTTGTGGCATATTCACCACTTGAATGGTGCTACAATTCTCAAACTTGCATTGCATTGTTTTGTAATATCGTACTTATTTCATGTTATGTTGCATAAAAATTATACAAAAATAATATTTTTTGGCACTTCACTAAAATAGATATCTTTTGTTCAATTTTTGAATTTTGAAAAATGATTTGTACAAGGTCTAAAGTGTGCAAGCATTGCTCATTGTAAAAAGTGGGACCCATATGAAAAAACTTCACTTTGTCATAATGGTCCCACTTTTCTAAAAATTCATACACAAGACTTGCATCTTAAACACGTATCTATATTATTCCAAGTCGCCTATCACAGAATCATTAGTTAAGGTCATCCAAAGTTTGATAATATATGTTCAACGTGTTTTGTGCGTACACTAAGGGCAATAATGCATCGTGCTTTCTTTAGGCTAAGGCTCGGTTTGGATGAAGAGATGCTTCCATCTTATATCAATATCCAAACACAATAAGCACAAACATTTTTCAATTTTAAATCTTCAACTTTTTCTTTTAACCATTACCTAATTATCACAACTTTTCTGAACTTCCAAATAAAACACAAAAAAATAATTCAACATTTTCAAATCTCAAAAGAAAAATTATATTATAAAATTATATTATAAAAATTATATTCTAACAATATTTTAACTTTATAATATTTTTAGTCAATTTTTTCTCTCTCCATTTTCAAAACTCCATAAAATATTTTAACTTAAATCATTTCAATACTATTTATAAACTATCTTACTATTATTCATAAATGATCTAAATTCATCTTATTTCAATTCACCGTCCAAACCAAGCATAAGAGAAATGCAAAACTTTTATACAAAAACTAGTCGCATATTTGTGTGATGAATGAAAAAGTTTTAAAATATTCGTATGTAGGGCCTTTTCTTAAAGGAAAGCATTGACCCCAAGTCTTCAGTCCATCACGTAGTCCATCAGTCAAGTCTTCTAAAGTTTGAGCAATTATAGGGGCAACAATGAATCGGGTCTTCTTTAGGCTCAACAACATCTTTAGCATTACACCTTTAACTTTTGGTTGAGTAATCATCAGTCAAGGTCATCCAAGACTAACCCCCTAATCCCTCTATGAAAACCATTTGCATATCAGTCTGTCACCAACTAAAATGCCAATTATAGTTGCATCGATCATGTTTGTGGCATTATAATTTTACAAAAACCAAAACACCAATCATTTTTTAGCATAGCTTCTTTGAAAAACTTCTACATCGGCGATGTGTAAAAAATAATGTTTATAAATAGATTTTCTCTTGTGGCATATTCACCACTTGAAAGGTGCTACAATCTCAAAGTGGCATTGCATTGTTTTGTAATATCGTACTTATTTCATGTTATGTTGCATAAAAATTATACAAAAATAATATTTATAGATCTATCTTGACGTCTGCATCTTGACTTGTTGATGAAGAATAACAAAAATAATCATGGTCTACAAGTTTATAAGACAAGAGGAATGTTATATACAGTCGTAGAGTGTGCAAGGGTCGTGAAGTCGCTTTGAAAAATAGTGTAATCCACTATTAAAAAATTAATTTTTTTTCTTGTGAATTCCATATTTACTCAATTTTTTCAAAGAGATTGCACGACGTTTGCTCACTCCACGACTGCAAATATCATTTCTCATAACACAATTGTTGCACCTAAAACAAATATGCATTAAGTAAATAAAATAATTATTAGAATTAATTGAGGGATGGAGGGTCCAAGAAAGTACAAAAATAAAATTTACAACAAAGAAATCCAAGCTTGCACCTCCAAACATCCAAAAGACACAAATTCAGGAAAATGATATCTAGACTCATCCACAAAAATAACCCAAATCTAGTTTAATCTTCATTTAGAGTAAATCCACAAAACCCACAAAAATAATCAAGCCATCCCGAGACAAAGACATACTGATGGAGGTGTTGCGGCGTGAGGGAGGAGTCATTGCCCAATCGAGAGGACGAGAGTGGTGTGGGTAGCAGCGGCAACAAAGAAAATCATAGAGAAGTGAGAGAAAGAGAGAGCGAGAGAGGAACTAACCATTATCGGTGCTAGATGGAGAGGAGCAACGTGGTGAGGCGGTGATGGGATGACCTTAGAGACGTTGGGGCTGCAAGTTTGTTTACACAGAGAAGAGAAAAAGCATATTGTTTCCTGCAATCAAAACTCTCCTAAAAATGTTTTGTCGCAATGCTATTTGCAGTGATAAAATCGCTACAAATTCTTATTTCAGTGATTTTTATTGCCGAAAATAATCATTTGCGACCAAAGCTCTCACTAGTGTGAATGACTTTTTTTGGCATGAAAAATGGCCAAAAAAAGTCGTACCTTTTTCTTTGCTATTCAAATGCCTTAAATTTTCCATTTGAACAAAAAATATCAATAGGAACCATTCCCTCATTTTCTTTTTGGAGCAAACTCTTTGGAAACGAATTATTTTGTCTCTAAATCTTACCGTTCGAACAATAAATAATTGTTCGAACAATATCTTTAACTATTACACTTTTTGAGATGGAAACAATTTCATCCCTAAAACTCGAATTTGCTATAGTGTTGTAGTATCCCAACCATGCTAGGTGAGTCAAAATCGGGTGCCATAGTAGAATGTATAGGCTGGTCACCCTTATGTTTGTAATTGTAGAACCAAGAGTTAATTTCGATGATTTATTATTAAGAAAAGAAGAGATCTTATAAATTATACAGCCACGAGTACCAAGATTTTATCAAATAACCTACTTTTGACTTCAACCACTTTATTGCTTATTTATTTTATGACTATCTTCACTTGGAAACTGGCCCCCCTTACTTTGTGCTGCTATAGAACTAAGCAAATTTTCACTCTCTTAACACCCCTCAATTGAGTCATTTAGGCGATGATAAATTAGTATACTGGGGGTTTTCCTCCCCTGGCTTGCGAGACTAGCCCACGAAGGACTACAAGGGGCCCAACCTGGCCCAATGCTCATTCTCAGGGGGTCCATGCACCCCTTTGGAATACCCGGCCCCCAAGCTACACCAACCCGAGAGATGATCCCCACGCAGGAAAGACGAATGATAGGGACGAATGGCACTCGCTGCCCCTGGCATCCCTAGTGACACATAGCACTCGAAAGTGCAGATAGGTGGGCGGGAAATGCAAATGGCCCTTGATTGCTTGACAGAGGGCATGGGACTACACGACACTAATCATCCATTGGCAAAGGTGCCAGTTAGCTAGCCAAGCCACATTAATTGTGCCATCCCCGGCCCCCACGCCGCACTAATGGCACCACCCGAAAGCTCCATGCCGCATTAAAGGATCTTGACCGAGCTGCAATGGGAATGACGTGAACCCCCTGACATCGGGTATGAGATGTCCCCCCAGCAACCTCGTATAAAAAACGACCCCCCGATACGAATGACTCTCTCTGAGCTCTCACACTCCCACACGATTTACTAATAAGATTAATTAACTTAGGCATCAGATGCTCCCCAGACACCACCGAGCCACCTTGCCTTCCCTTGTGTGAAGGTACAAAGGCTCAAGCTTGAGTTGTTGGAACCATGACGAAACACAACGTTAAAAATACTATTACTGCACATTGACCAAATGGTCAACTCGTCTAGTTGACTCATTAACTTCAAGCAATTTTCATTGCTATTTAGTGCAATTAAATTTATTTAGAAAAAACTTTCGTTAGTTTATTCAGTCAATGTGTTTTAGGGCTGCCACCCAAATATCATATCTACTCTAGACGCGTGTACTCTTGTTTCAAATATTTCCTCTACCTATTAAAGTTATATTTTGACGGTCACTCTTGTGCCTTCACGTCCCATGAGTTTACAATAGTATAAGAAACCTATTGAAAGGATACATGACACAATCTATATGAAAGGAACTAAAAATAGTCGCACTCTCATTCTCGGCCTTGCATTTCAAGGCATTGTCCTATTGATCTACGAAATGTTTTAATGTCATCTTCTAATGGACATGATCATTGAATAATGCATTCTTACTTTTACTGCTTTGTGTAGTTGATATGCATGCACAAACGGTATGTTTCACGTATGTTGGTACCCATAGATGTCTCTCAGAAGATAGTCAATCAAACCCTGCATGATCAGATCAAAAGTATCAAGAGTTATAGCCAATATTTGTCAAAGTTGTCACTGTTCAAAGTGTCCTAAATACATGGGTGCAAGCCACTCATAATGGCCTCACATTGGTCATATGCTCCACGTTTCTCTAATAATTATTTCATAAATGCTAAGAGTAAAATTGATGTCGAGATGGTGGAAATACCTTTTTTCTATTTTGCTTTATCTAGATATATGATTATTACTTAAGGAGCTCAACCATTCATGCACTTTAGCCACGATTTAAACAACCATATGAATGTGTCTGTATTCTCCCACGATATCAAGTTACATGAAGAAAGAATTGGTAAGCCATGATAACCTACTCCCACAAAATGAGCAAATGGCATTTTATAGGCATTAATTGAATATGTTGTTATGAAAGTTATGACCTCCTTGAAAGATTCATACTAGCCCTACTATGTGCATTTGCCCAAAATGTTGCAATCAGATTCATCATCAACATCCATCACATAATAGAAGCCATCATTTTGCTCTTAAATTTTCATGAGTAGTAATTTGTAGAGTTTTGGCACCTCCTAGACCAAGCCAAAGTAGTCTTGCTTGACATATGTAATTGTTGGCATCTCTTTTCCAAGCATGAGATTCTTGTAACCTTCTGCAACTTTTTCTTCGACATGTCATCCAACTTCTTGTGGCATCTAATGTGCTTTTTTAGATACCTTGAAAGAGTTAAAAGCAGAGTCTTCCTATATATGGACTCAGCTTCAGGACCTGACGGACTCTCCTCTGCTGGGATACTGTTCATTTTGATCTTTATAACGCTACTGTTGATATCTTCAGATGTAACTGCTTGGCTCATTCTTACTCTCATTTTACTTTGGTTCCAAAGTTGGATTCTCCAAGTATACTCTCTGACCTTAGGCCAATCAACCTTTATCCAGTGTCTTATAAAATCTTTTAAAGATGTTGACTAGCAGATTATTCACAATAATGCAAAAAATTATATCCCCATAATAGGGAACGAGCTTTTGTAAATGGCAGAATTATCTCCAATAGTATTACTTTGGCCCAGGAATTGGCAGATAATATGAACAACAAAACTAGGGAAAGGGAAGCAATTTTGAAGGTGGATATAGCCAAAGCTTTTGATAGAGTTGATGATCCTTTCTCACTCAGGTGAGGGCTCTCTCCCTAGTCATGGACATGTTATTTTTACAAGAAGAATGTTCCTTAAAAGGTTGATTGCTACCTAAGTTTGCAGCTATTGGAATTCAAAACCTAGTGCAGGTTGTTACAAAACATAATGTTATACTGAAGGATGGTGTTAAATCAAGAGTGTGTAAGCATACGTATGATGGAAACTTTTCCACCAAATTAGCATGGGAGCAGCTCCTTAGATCCATCAACCTATCTTCCCCATGGCAAAGACTTTTATGGAATCCTGCTCTTCCTCTCAAAATCAATGTCTTCATATGGAAACTGTAACATAATAGGCCGATTCCCCTTGATGTCAACATTATGAAATGTGGTATCTCCTTGGCATCAAAGTGCAATAGTTTTGTAGAACACATTTTTTTTCATTGTGACTTGGCGTCTAGTGTATGGGGATCCTTCTCAAGAATTCTTGGTTTTGCAGCTGTAACATCTTGTTGTAGAGACAAAGCATATACTTGATGTCAATGTTTCTTTGGATCTAGTTAGCTCCATCTAATAATGCTTTAGTCCCCTCTCTTATTCTATAGGAGCTCTGGCTAACATGCAAATATTTCATATTTGAAGGAATAATCAGGTCTACGGACTTCATTGTTGTTAGGGTCATCAAATTGTAGCAAGACTTGAATTATTTGTTAAAACCTTTGAGACCCACTTCTAGACATTTTTTTGGCTTGTCCCAGCCATGTGTCCCTCTAATTTTGAGGTTATGATCATCTTAAAGCCCACTTTAGTTAGATGGTTCCCCCTTCCTATGGACAGACTAGAACTTAATATAGATGTAGGTTCCAAAGGTAATCCTGGTTCTGCAGCTTCTATTGGTGTCCTCAAAACTTCTACTGGATCTCTCTTTGTTTGCCTTCTTAGTTAGATGGTTTGCTTTTATGCTACCAGCTAGGCATTGTAAATTTGATGTAGAATCTAACTCTCAACCACCCAGGCAGCATTTTAAATTTTGGAATGAGATTTTGAATCTTTTATATTTTTTCTCTTTTGAAATCACCCATGTATATAGGAAGGTAACTCCTTTGCCAGCTCAAGGTTTGGCTAGCTATCATTGGGGCAGCTAGGAATGATGCTCTACACAGTTTCCAAAAAGGCTAGGACTGTTCATCCAAGCTGAATTTTTCCCGGCCTGGTCCAAAACCCAGGAAACCGGATTCCGGTTCCAGGTTTCAGCCCAGAACAAATTCAGGCCTAAACCTGCGTTGCAAAACCTCGATATACCCAATACCCCTTTTTTTCAATTTGAATGTTTTGATTTTTTTATTATTAATATTATAATTAAGAGGTTTGGAATTTTTAATGGTGGATATACAAAAACAGCTTTAAATGTGTCAAAATTAAATTTGGAAATCCTTGAACAGCTTCGGAGATGTTAATGGTGGGAACTAAATCGATGTGTTTGATATGGTAGGAGCATCCACAACAGCACTGAGAGGAGGAAACTGGACTACTTCTCATGCGGAATTGGCAATCCCATTGATGACTGCTGGCTTTGTGACCCAAATTGGCAAACTAAACGCAAACGCCTTGCAGATTGTGGCATTGGTTTTGGAAGGAAACCTCATAATTATAATATTGATAATAATAATAAATCAAAACATTCAATCTGAAGAAAAAAAAAAAGGGTACTGGGTTGTAAACCCAGGTTTCAGATTTGGCTTGGGTTTGAAACCCAGGTTCTGGTCCGGATATATGCAGGTTAGGAACCCGGATAAACAGTCCCAAAAAAAGCTTGTCGAAATCCTAGCAATGGATCGACTTGGCCTACTAGCTTTTAGACATAAATGAGCTTATATATTACACTTACCTTGCATATTGTCATTCACGACTTATAGCTTTCAATATACTTAAGTTTACTTCTTTCTATTGTAACTATCATAGTTTTCTTAATGTTTTTTTACAAAAGTTTTGGTTTTTATTTTGCAACCTCAAAACTTTTTAACTCTACCAAAAGCAAGGTTTATATATAAATCAAATTCAAAGCTAAGTCCTATTTAAAACAAAATAATAATAATAAAAGAATTTGTGTGCTCAGACACGAGATAAATCAAACAAACCTCTCTTTCATAACCAAACATCACATTAATCTTTGCCATGCAACCTTTTCATCTTCGTAGAAAAGTGTCATTCCAGTAGTCCTAGCTAGCTAGGGCTCTTCGTTGTTCATATTTCCATAATCCTAATTCTCCAATTAAGCCTCTAATATTCTTCTCCATCCTTACACCCTTAAGAATTGAATTATGTCCTGCTAAATAATCTAGCAAATAAGAATGAACAGAAACTAATGTTAAAATCTTACACCACAGCTAGTCCAACGTTAATTATTTTCCTTCATTCCATCATAGACTACAGATTTGTTAGACAAGAATTTGCTCAAACTACAATTCCATTATTCTCTCTTTCTCTCTTTTCTCTTGCAATCCCTGGAGGCACTAACCCTAGAAGTGAGCTTATCCCTTTTCTTCTGCAATTTTTCTATTACGTTGTTAGTTTGTTTGCTGGATTGTAACAATCTAGTATCAAAGAGTGATCCACTTAGCAGCAATTAGGGGTGAGCACCGGCATAGTCGAAGTCAGATTTCCCTAAACCTGACTCCGACTTTGACTTGTCAAAGTAAAGTCAGATTTGGGCTTTTTTTGAGCTTTTGTTTAGCTTCATATTTAGTCCATTTAAAAAAAAAAAAAAACTTGTCAGCTTTCAAATTTCAATTTTTCCAGAAAATTAAAATTAAAACGAAATCATTCACTGCTTATTTACTTCTATACTCATATCTAACTTATTTTTATACTAGATTTATACTATAATGTCTAAGTACATGTTATCATACCATAGTATTACATATTATTTAAAGTGTCTAATTACATGTTATTATATTATACTAGTGTCTAACTTATTTATAACTTATTTCTACACTGACTTATTTCTATTGTCTAATTACATGTTATTATACTTTAGTAAATTAATATTATGTGTTATTAAACCTATTATACTAGACTTATTAGTGATTTACATGCTAGTGTCTAATTGATTTCTATACAAGACTTATGCAATAATGTATAATTGCATGTTATTATACATTAGTATTACATGTTATTATATTAATGCCTAACTTATTTCTAACTTAATTATATACTAGACTTTCTAGTTTCTAATTACATGTGATTATACTCTAGAAAATTAGTATTGTGCTATTAACTTATTATACTAGACTTATTTAAATACTAGTGTCTAACCTATTTCTATATTTGATTATGTATGGTAGTAATACTATGATGTTTATATATACTAAACTATTATTATTCTATTTATATTATAGTATAAGTATATTATTTTATAATAATTAGCTCATATTAGTATATTATTGAATTTAACTACATAAGTTCTAGTTATATAGCTATATAACTATATGAGTATATATGATAAATATATAGATAAATATATATTTTATAACATATGTACAATATTGGAGTCGAATGGCAAAGTCGAAGTCAGATTTGGAGCATAAAGTCACAGTCGCAATCGGTCCAGCAACACCTCCTACTCTAACTGTAAAATTTAAATAAATAAAAAAAATCCGACTTCACTTTTTCGAAGCCTGAGCAAAGTCCGATTTGGAATCGGATTTTCGGATTTTTGCTCAACCCTAGCAGCAATGGCAGATGGAACTCAACCAACTAAAAGATGGCCTCATCTCCCTCAAGAAATCTACAGATTCTCGACTCAAAAACCTAAAAACAGAGATGTTAGCACTCAAATGACAGTCTAACTCAGTTATGCAACAACTAGCATCTCTAACCATGGAACTATACAAGCGCAACAACAACAACCCTCATGGAGAGTCGTCTCCGAACTTCCATGTCTAGATAACTGAGCATGTTGAGCAGGGAGGGTGTTGTAATCTTGAGGGTTAAAAGTTTAACCAAAGTAGTATCCGACGGTCCTAGGGATTTTGGATCAATTATTGGGTCTTTAACAATTGGTATCGAAGAAAGAACCAAGTGAAGAGTATCAACCACGAAGGACGCAACGTATAGGTTGGATTAAAATGCCTTGGTAATATGTATGGGCATGGTGTTAAGTCATTGAATATTGATAGATAAATGAAGCCACCAAAAGGGAAAGAGCAACTACCGAGGCGATGTCTATATAGTGGGCCACCGTAGACGTCGGATTCAAAAGCGTGGTAAAATGTTATAATTCTGAGGATTAAAGGTTTAACGAAAATAAAATCTAACAATTCTAGAGTTTTGGGATCAACGGTTGGGTCTTTAACAATAGATTACTACCAACATAGTAGGTCGAGTTGCAGTGGAAAATGTCGACTCTGTGGGCGGATTGGACGGCGACCTCTAATTATTAGGTACATAGTGGTTTGGGCATATTTGTGGTCAATTAGAGAGAGGGGGTATGGAGATGGGCGATTGTTTACCTGAAGGCGTGGCGTTGGAGGCATGGGTCAGCAGCTACAACTTGCTTTTTCAAAATGGGTCAACTAGGCCTAGTAATATCCGGAGAGAAATAGAAAGAGAGACACATTTGGATGAGAGATGGATGCACGTTATGTCCAAATTATACCCTAGTAAAGACATTTTGAACTGGTCACTTTATTTTTGTTTTTTATAAATGGCGTGTTGCCACGTCAGATGGTTGTAAATTAGTAGTAAAGCAGTAATACCAGTATCATGTCCTTTACTAGGTATTCAATTCAATAAATCTTTGAAAGACGCTTTTTTCCCCAAGCAACCACAATGAATGTAAGTACTCTTGTCGAAATGGAAAAAAATTCTCTTACATTTCACAAGTCAAGAAAAGTAATATTCAAATAAACTTTACATGAATGGAAGCCTTCATTGAAAAAGCAGCTTCTCAATGTTAATATGGAAGCCTCTGTGATGACAACAAATAGATAACAAATAATACATATTATTTTGCAGGGAAATCTGTAGATCCCAGCAATCTAACTCAAAGACGCTACATGTACAATCAACCTTGGTCTCAATTAAATAGTTTATAAACCAGCAGAAGATATGAATAAACCCTTCTAAGATGATATAGGCTACCCCCAAAAAATCATTTTATATAAATAATAAAAAGGAAAATAATAAAATTGTCAAATTAGGTTTTGCCTGTCTTGAGCTTTTTTAGAACTTGACCGGATTCTTCGATGCTTGCAACTCTAGAGCGTGTAGTTCCTTGATTGCTAGAGGGAACACCAATATCCTAGGGCAGAAATGGTTGACAAAATTTAGGCACATTGACGTAGTTTGACATAGATGGAAGTTGAATGTGTAATAAAATTAGTATAAGATTTTAATGGATAAGAGCCTTGGAATTCCGAATCTACAGATCCAATATACCTTAATAGCAGATGGAGGTCCAGTCGCTCTTCTGCTAGATTGCTTCCCAATCTCAATTTTCACTGAGATGCTGGCCTGTGATAAATCCACTCCAGAACTCTGCAATGCTTGTGTCAAAGTACTCAACAACCTGTTCAATACCAAATATCCCTTTATGTTCTCGATTCATAATCAACACGTTGTTACAAAATAGGGCTCTCAAAATGATGTTAAAATATAACAGTTTTTAGCACTGTCAAATGACTACTTGACAATCTCCTTTCATCGACTAATGGAGAATGTACAGAAAGCTTAGATCACAAAAATTGGCCAGATGTTAACAGTCCACAAGCTGAAATTGAGATTTTTGGTCAACTTTTGTTTAGTGGTAATACATTGCACACGAGGGGATTAAAATTTCCTAGAGTTCGTTCAACCAACTCTAAAGCCTAGAATGGGAGAGAGATAATCACACAAAGTGGACCTCACAGCATTTATGACTGCCCGAGTGAATTTCTTGGGCAGTAGTAAATGCTCAATAAATGTTGTGGGACCCACTTTGTGTATCTATCTCTCTCTCACTCTAGGCCCTAGAGTTTGGGTAGGAACTCTAGCAGATTTAAATCCGACATGTGGTAAGGCCTGGGACTATTCAATGCTAATAGGGTTTGTAACGGCATCGCACAACTATCTTAACAATACCGTTGCAACTATAATATTCTAGGAACAAACTTTGAGCAAGGTGCTAATCAATACTAACAACATGAGTTGCTACTTCCCAGACCTGCTTAGTAAGCTAAAGGCAAGAGGGAGATGATTTAATCCAGTGCAAATATTATCAATGAATTCTGCCCTCAAATGATTACGACACTAAAAGAATAATGGTGCCTTAAAATTCATGCCGCATGAATTGCCTTACTTTTGCATTAGCCAGGGCCAAATCTGCAATTTCACTAAGAGTGTTGATAGTGTGTACATTAGTGTTTATCATACAAGAATCTACAATAACAAATTAACAAGAACCAAACCGAGATTAAGAGTTTGTCTCAAGATTATGTGCAGGCAAGACAGACTTACCTTTCAAAAAATGCACAACCTAATGATTATGTAAATTACAACTATACTTACCCTTGAGAGTACACACTTGAGATGCTAATGGTACCACCTTCAACAGTCAACTCCCGTTCTTTCAGCTTGTCACTTGTAGCAATGCCATCAGTAGGGCATGATCTCATCTGACATAACTGTGGTTGAGGCTGAGAGGGAATGTTTTCGACATCAGAAGCCAATATAGGAGGAATTTCAGGTACTGAACCACTAGTCCTAACAGGTGTGAAGAAGTTTGGCTGCAATGACATAGGAAAGGGCATTGTTGTATTGGTGATTCCAGGATGATGATCATTCTGTTTAAAGGTAGTGGCAGTACTAATGTCAGATTCTACAGGGTTCTGTCCACTCCCAACAACGGTTGGAGAGACACAGATATTTTTCTCGTCACACTTCTTAGCAAACACTAATGCAGAAGCAGACCCACTATTTATGCCTTGAGATTGATCAGCATAACAGTCCACAGGTCTGTGATTGTTCCTCTGTTACAAACAAGGGATAATGTCAATTATTACGTTACAGTAGTACATGAATTATATGATCAGGAGTATAAGCAACACCAGAAGGCTCAAAATTTTAGATGCCCAATTCACTCTTGAGGCACAAATCGCCACCTAGCCAGGTCTATTTGGACAGGACGCATGAATGCAGACATGAGGTTAATAATTAATATACTTTTTTATGACATGGAACCTCACCCATCCTTGGGGAGTAAACTCCGAATACACAACTCACCAGAACCACATACTAGGTAATCCAGAAGCACTACTAGTGCATGACAAACTCAGGATGTCTATGTTTACAACTCATCCTAAGCCGCTCCTTTAACTACCATGCTGCAAATTACACAAATAATGCAGAGGCAAAAATAAAATTTACCCATGGCATCAATTTTTCTGGTTCATGGTTCCATCCTTGGTATGGGCCTTCATACTTCTGCACTTTCTCCTGCAAAAACTGAATGTACTCAATAACCTGAAAAAAGATTCAAAAACCCCATCATTCAACAGTTATGACATTTTAAGGTAAAAGAAAGAATTCGGACAATAGATTACTATAAGATATAAAGGAAATACCTCTAATAGAAAAGATGCCTTATCTCTCTTTTGGTCACTATAAGGAATGAGTTCTCGCAACATCTGAAATCTGCATGTTTACTCTTATTATTTTAGTATAAAATCAACTAATTGCTTCTAGTAAGAAAATGGGCCATAACGCTAATCTGTGCTCCCAAAAAACCATAATATTGTTTTTCTGCTTAACCTAGTGGAAGGAATTATTTCGATGACCATACTTAAGATGAACATCAAATTACATGTATATACACATACAAACAAACAAGCAAAATGCATACAGATAATGTGTGTGTATTAAAAGCACCAAGGCAACTACAGAAAATCTCACCCCACTCCATGTTCCAAAAAAATTGTTTTGCCACTCTAATCTAATTTGCAAAACTCCTTATTCTTACTCATCAACATTTTGACCTTTATCAGAGACCTTATACTGCTATGGTGGCACTACCAACCCTCCAAGCACACATGGTATGAAACTACAACGAAACAAAATACAGCTAATAAAGCAGATAGCTCAAGCATTCTAGATTCTGAACAAAGATCAATTCAACCATTTCAACAAAGAAAGGGGAATCAAAATTAGGGAAAGAAAACATATGATGTGTTTAACAATGAATAGAATGCCGGAAACTTTAAAGGGGCATAGGGATTTTCTTCATGCTCCAGAGACCTTTAAAGTTGTATAATTCACTTTTGCAGTCACACTCAAGTGGCAAATAAGTGATGGAAAAAAGGGAAGGATTATTAAGCAGGGATCAGGAAGGTCATAATCACTATATACTATACGCAATAAATACATATATAAAGTGAGAAACGAGAAACAGGCCTACAATCTAAGGAAGGAAGACCTACCTATCATTGATTTTGCTCCTTCTACGCTGCTCTGTGGCAGAATGCTTCGAACGTGGTGTGTTAGCCTTCTGATCAGAGGTTTGCGCGTCCACTTTTACCCTCAATTCCCCTGTATAACCTCGCGCTTTTATAAATCAAATGAAAAGGATGGAAAAGCAATTTTTTATTGCATATAACATAAGAAATTAGCCACAGTGCCCGTTCTTTATAAACAAATAGAGCAACAATACCAGCAGAAGCTTAAGACTTGACGGAAACCCAGGCAAGCTTATTTCACAATACCTTTGTGGGTAGTGGTGACAGTAGTGGAGGGCTCCTTCTTAAGGACAAACTCTTCCTCGTCGTCTATATCGTCTTCTTGGGTAATACCAACCTTGGCGGATTTTATCATTTCTACGAAGCTCTTGTTCTTCTGTCCAGTTGCCCTGTTTACATGCCTGCCAAAATCCCGTTACCCCTTAAAAGTCCATTAAACTAAAAAACAATGTCAAAACTAGGAGACCTGAAGGAGAAGAAAGTGACTGACTGAGAGGGAGAGAGAGAGTCGAAGCTGTTGCGATGGTTGTTGTTTGTAGAAGAATGTGACGGCCTCTCCGCCGTTGGCCATTGTCCCAATTTCGCCCCTGCCTCTATCAATGCACAAGGCCAAAGAATCAGCCGAAGGTTTCAGTTAGCATTTTTAAAAAATATCATTAAAAAACACAATAATAAAAATACTCATTAAGTAAAAATAAATAAATAATTGTCGCAACTCTATCGATAGGTATAGCATTTTCGTTAATAAAATGCTTTTTAAATGAAAGATTGTTATGTAGATATTAATTATTGTTAATATTTGATACTAATTTATTAGAGTTCATGTACGTAGAATATATATTTTTAATATTATTTTTATTTTAGAATTTAAAAAAATTGAATTGTTTATTTTATTTTGTATAAGAATTTGAAAAAATTTTAATGATGAGTTGAGATAAGATGAAATAAGTTGAGATGAATTGTGAAAACATTTTTCCATTTAAAAAGCATTTTGTTGATTTCTAACAATATTTTATTCGATTTTTAATTTTATTTTTAACTCATCCCATCTCATCTGCGAAAACAAGTGACACATCATCCATTTTTAAGTTTGAATTAATTTGAAAGGTCATTAATAAATATTATGCAATTTGGGATTTTAAAGATTGGAGAGAACTCCATTTCTTTCATGCATTGCTCTTCATCTTCTTTACTCTATATTTAATATATTAATACCGTTAATACATTGAAAAAAATCCTAGTGCCAGTGCAAGGGTACTTATTTGAATAAGTAGTTATCCCATTAATTTTAGCTAAGATTATTTATAGTTGTCAAAGGATAGACAAGTTATCCTTTAAGAATTGTATTTAATTTAGAAAAAATATTATATTCTATCGTAGATTTATCATCTCAATGACACTGGTTGATGCGGCTTCCTTAACACAAAAATCACTTCAAATGCACTAGATTAGTTTATATGATGCAGGAAAAAAAAAAAAAAAA
>QEOT01001256.1:48920-78854 GCA_003123785.1 Pterocarya stenoptera
TTTTTTTTTTTTTTTTTGACATTGTGTTGTTTAAAAAAATGATTAGTACTAAGTCTTAAATAGATAAGTCTCGCACAGTCCCTTTATAAAAAAGTGGACTTCGCCTCAAAAAGTACAAATATATATATTTATTTTTAGTGAGACCTACTCTTTTACAAAGAGTCTGCACGATGTTTGGTTATCTTGTACCTAACATTATTCGTATTGATTAATAATGTTGAACCTTATCGATTCAGCTGGTCAAATTCCTTCTAACGCATCCCTAAAGAAAAAACCTCCAATGTACCCAAAACCGTGCATCAGGTAATATGAGAAACTCATAATGCAGAATTAAATCCAAAATATCTGATCCAAAGATTAATTAGGGTATAATTACTGTTCATAAACAATATGTTTTTTCCCCTGCAAGTGTAGTGTATCTGTGCAGTATCCCCGTGTAAATATCAAAGATCATCTCAAGTACAAAGTCCACCCTTTGACTAACTACTAGGTCGTTTCCTGCCGTACAAAGACCTTACTTTTATACTCTATAAATTTAATGTTAAGCATGCTTGAGGAACTTTTTATCTTAGCTCTTTGCATTAATATACTAATGGCTCCTGGTAACACCTTTGTGGAAAACCAGGCTCTTTCGTAAAAAAATTAAAAAAAGATACGACAATATGGGTGGAAGAAATAGGCTATATGTATATTTCTTCAGCAAGTTTATCCAAAAAACACAAATAAACCTTCTCATATGCCTTCCTATTTAAACACAGACATATTGACGTATAAACATATGTGTTTAAATAAAAAAATAAAAATAATAAATCACATATATAGATGTGTGGTGTAGAAATGAAAAGTATCATTGCTCTTTCTCGTTAAATTTAACTGTCTTTGACTATGAGTACTGATTGTTAAGCAGTCATTTAACCGTGCACCTGGGCCGGGCCTGACTTGACCCATCAAATCATATGTCAAAATCCTGATGGTCCTATCAGGACCCACCCAGATGGGCCAGAATGCCCGTTGGGAGCTAATTGCTAAATGTTAACCTCTTCCTTTTTCGGATTCGGCAACTCAACTGGCCCACTTCATTCATTAGCCCAGATCCATGATTCAATGCCCATCACGTGCACACACAAATTCTGGATAGGTACTTTGAAGATAGAAATTACCATCAAAACTATCCATTTTTAATTTTTAAATGACTTTTATTTTCCTTAATCACATATATATAACATGTTTTTAGGTGTTTAATATAAAGAATTATTTAAAATATGAATATCACACAATAAATTTAGAATAGAAATTATTATAATTCAAAGAGAAAATAAATTTGTTTTTTAATTTTTTGAGATCTTAAATGACAGGAAAAAAATATTACCTTGGGATGGTGGTGGTCTTGGATCTTGTTGGGCAGTAGAATGACTGCACAGTGACAGAAAGTCATGCGTTGGTTTTCGTCCTGTACCCAAAAATATTTTTCAATAATAATAATCAATAATAAGAAGCACAGAAATTATTTTCAGTTCTCATTACAAAACAAAATTGGGGGAAAAAAATTATGTTCCGAAAGTACCCTCAGCTCCATAGGGACGAGGTTGAGGAAGTTCCATCCACGGCTCAGAGATTTTTCCGGTGTAGTTATTCCGGTGATTCTACCAAATTCTGACGTAGAATTCGAATGAGTTGTCTGAATACTAGTTGAAATCCTTTGAAATTCCGGAACTTAAAAGCGAAATTCGGATGTTGGAGCCTCAAAATTCTTCTTTTCGGTTCTTCTCGGATCCCTGCACCATACAAGAACAGAATCTTCTCGGAGAATTTCACGCCTCCGCTAACAAGATCGGAGGCGCATTCACTTCTTCGAAGCAATTCGAATCTAACTTTGGAAGATGAAAACAACGAAATTGCTCTCAAGCACGCTGAGAGTTTGTTCCCTCCACACTGGAAAATTTACTGTACGTCTTCCAACGATAGACAAAGATAAATCCTCGGCCAAAAAAATCAGCTCGGAAATCTTCCGCACATGTAAAACCGTGAAACGCAGAATCGAATCACAGAATTCAGCGAATCTGCCAACGGAATTACCATTTTTAAAAAATGAAAAAAAAATCCAAAGAAACACGGGCAATTCAATACATAGAAGGTTTGGAAAGAGGAAGATCCATAACATAAGAGGAAAAAAGAGAAATAAAAATCGCTTACTTCGATCTGAATTGTAAGAATTGACGTGCATTTTCAGCTCCCAACCAGAGTGGTGGAGGAAAACAAACTAAATATGAATCCCGCTGTTGACTCGCAAAGTGTCCGAATTCGGAGCTTACGCAAACGGTGTAGGGTATCTCCGGTAAGATCAAAAAAGAATCTCCCCCGCGAATATCGACTATCTCGCACTTTCTTCTTGAATTCTTCGCTCAGAAAACGAGCAGTTCGGCTAATGGCTGGGCCTCCTCCGGTCGGACTCTCTCTCTCTCCCTCCCTCCCTCTCTCTCTCTCCTCTCTCTGTCTGCTTGCCTGAAGATCTTTTTATACAGTTTCTTGCTTTCTGTTTTTGCTTTTTTTTTTTTCTATGGGTCGCAACTTGTGTTCCGTTAGGAAATAACGCCGTCTGAGTAACGTCGTTGCGGCGGGGATAACAGCGCCAGTGTCATCACGGGAATAGTTTTATAAAGTCCTTCGTTTTTTATTTTTTTAAATGTTTTTGGCAAAATCCGGATTTATTTCTTTTTATATTGTTTCGGCAATCCCGATAACAATTTTCTGAACAGGTTTTAAATTTTCTTTATTAAAAAAAAGACTGTCTTCTATGTTTTTTTTTTTAAATTATATTTAATATTTTTAAATTATTCAAAATTAAGAAATATTGCATGATATAATTTTGATAGTTAAATATATAAATATATATAATTTTAGCTAATAAAATCTATAAAAAATGCATAATATAATTCTCTAATACCATGTGTTCCTTTTTATAATTTACAGTATAAAATGTAAAAAATAAAGATATTTGAAGCATGCTTTGATAGTATTTCTTTCATAATTAGAAGAATATAAAATATGGATACTTTGATAGTTTTCTACAAAGAGAAATGTTTCGATCCAAAATAAAATTACAAAATAAAATTTCCAAACTAATGTAATTCGATGTGTTGTATTAGATTATAAAATTATTGTTATTATAAAAAAAAATCTAACATATTACATCTAGCTCCGTTAATTTGTAAATCTAAAAGAGTTTTATTTTTTATAATTATATTTTAAATTTATGGGTGATTTTAGAAAATGATTTATAAAATTATATTAAAAAGACAAAGTTGTGCCGAACTGTCTATGTTAGTCCTTTTCTTTTATCCCCATATGAATATTACAATTAATTATCAAAGACCAACATAACTTGTTTAAGTTGTTTTCCAGTGTCTCGTTTACCAGGCAGTGTCGGTATTAATTGTTAGTGTTAACGTTGTGTTTCACGCGCCTTTTGATCGGATTCTAGAAATTCAGATTTTCGAACTTTCACCTACACACTTAAGCAACCACGGAGAATAGGGGGTCTCGGTGGTGGCTGGGAGTCTCCGATTCTAAAATCAATATATCTCCTTAGTAGTTTGTATATATGTTTAGAGGAATCAGATAAAATTCTTCATACTTAAGAATCGGTTTTTATATTAGGTTTCTGGTGGGGATCACCCATCTCTAACTCTGAGGAATTTATGTCATTTCCACTGTTCTTTTGTCATAATCCTTTAATGCGGCATGGCTTCCTGGGTGAAGTGTCATTAATGCAGCGTGACTCCCTGACTCACTTTATCCAACAAGTGTTTCTCGTCGAGCCCCTTTCATGCTTGCTATCAAGAGATCAAGGGTTCTTCGTATGTCCTACTCGCCTACCTACGCAAGTTCTCGAGGATAGGGTGTCAATAGAGTGGTGTTAGGACGGCAAGTTCTATCTCACCCTGTTATCAACTTTCCCCATGTATGGGTTGCTTCGGAGGTGAGTTTTGCTTGCGGCCGAGTACGCTGCAGAGGCCTATTGACTCTTCTTGGGTGGGGGGTTATTGGGCTTGATCTGGTTTGACTGGGCTCTCTGACTTGTTTATCTCATGGTCCCTTGTGGGCTCGATGTATGGGTCAATAGGGGGAAAACCCCCCCCTTACATAGGGCAAGTTTAAACTCACCTTAGTTGTTTGTGACTTCACGTTGTAATCATTACAAATTAATATTCTAAGTTGAATTATCTCAAATTTGACACAATATGTGAATGATTTTTTTTTTTTGAAAAATACGTTAGCCATAAAAAGATCTCATAAATTAACATTGTTTGATGTCGTTCTTCAGATTTTAAAATTACTTTTATTATAAAATAAATTTAACAGATCATATAAAATAACATTATCTAAAATTATTTTTATATAATCTATTTGTCGTTACAACACTCTTATTTTTGTTTTTTAATATAAACACAAAAGAGCTGATGGTTAGTGCACAGATCCCAATTATGTGGTTATAAATAATTTGAAAATATTTTTAAATTATTGGTGGTGGTGGTGATGAGTATTAAAAATTTGATTAAGGGAGAGTGAACTGATCAGCAGAGGGAGGATGTCGTTGGTGGTGGACGTAAAGTCACGTGCCGTGTGTCTCTCCACAAAATAAATATTAGATAATTTTAAAATATAAAAATATAATATTGTAAAATTATTTTTATTATAATATATGAACGGATATAATTTAATATAATATGTTAAATTATAAAATTATTTTTATTATAAAATAAATATAATATTTAACATCAAGTTACGTCAATTTGTAAATATGTTTTTTATAAGATCTCTTTATAGACCTAATATATCTCGTGATTTCTTAAAGATAAACACTATTCTTCATTATAAACTCTATCATCCTCAGTCACATATGATGATGTGTCATATTTCAAGTAGCTTCTTCTACCAACCACTTAAACCATTGTCACTTAAAAGTAAGCCTATAAATAGACGTAAATTGATATGGTATGTCTGATTATAAAATTATTTTTACTACAAAATAGATATAAAATATCACATAAAACACACATCAATTTTTAAGTTTATTTCCACAAGATCCGGAGATATAACCTTTCTCATGTGCATATACATTTATATATATATATATATATATATATACTGAGCGCACCTATAATTTTCCACACAAATTAATTTACTCTATTTTGTGCATGCAACAAATTAACTTTTCCCCTTTCCTTTTCTTGACCGTATTAAAATAATACTTATTAAAAGGTTCAGAGAACGAAGTTGATTGTGGGCTTAGTAGCTTAAACTAATAATTACAGCCAAGTTAATGGAGTCATGTTGTGGGGTGTGAAGATCTTTTAGAATTTTTAAGGGACTCTTTCAACCACTATTTCATATTAAATAGCTGAGACGTACTTTGTTACATTCACATTTATTATTTCTACCAACATATATAGAAGAAGTCATTTGTTATATTTAACATGTTTTAGAAGTTGTAAAATCAGTATAGTACAATCTCAATTTAATTTGAAAACAGTGATTGAGATTTGAAGAAAGAATATCTTCAAAGTCTTAGGAGATACTTTTCTTGCTACCCATGTGTAAATGTGAATCATGTTAATTAAAATGTAAAGACATTTTCTAAGAGTGAACACTAACATGTGGAACTTGCCAAAACCGACCAAAATTGACCGGCGAATGCCGGACCGACCAAAATTGATGGAGAACCGGCCTGCCAACCGTTCAAAGCGGCGGAAACTAAAGTTGGTCGATTCTATTCTGGTCTAAACTGTGTTTAAACCTATGAATCAACCAATTATATATATTTATATTTTTCATTTTATTCTTATATAAAACAATGTTGTTTAACTTAAATAAGTTAAGTAACATCGTTTTATTAGTATGCATTAGAAAAAAATAATAAAAATAATGTTGTTTGGTTTAACAAACCAAATGGAGCTGTTTTGGTTAGGGTTGAAGCCCTAACCTGTTTCGATTTCCCTTAATTTTAATCTATATTTTTCCTATCATTTGATGTCTAACTTGTTTATTTGTGTATGTATAGCCTTTTCAAAATTCTTGGAGCAAATTATCGGGATTGTGAACAGTAATCAAGAGCTATTTTCCATTGTGAGTGGGCTACTTGTTCGGTTTAGTGGACTTTTTTGCATGATTTTTTTTTTTAAAATTAGATTATTGTTCATTGAATATGTTGTTGTGATTTTGTTGTAACTTTATTTTTATGTGAATTGTGGAAATGAGTAAACTTGAATATAGATTTTAGAGTTTTAGACTCGTGATGTTTGCCCTATTGCAAATTAGTTATTTTGTAATTGTGGTTTTTATTTTCGTGTTTGAGACTTTTTTTGTTTTGTTTTCTATTTGTTTTCGTCTTTTGTAATTATTTTCGCCTTCACGTGTTAAATAGATTCTTCAACAACTCCAATTGATATTGATTCAATGGAACTAATTAACCACAAACTTGAGAGATAATTTGAGAGATACCCAAATATTAGGACTCCCAAGTGTCCCTACCCATAGTACTTGTCCACTTCCTAAGAAACAAAGAGAAATGATCCATCATTTATTTGGGACTATTTAAAAAAGTAGAGGGTTGTCTCGTGGATGAGCCTAAGGCCACGTATAATTATTGTAGTAAGATATACGCTTGCCAATAAAAAATAAATGAGACTTTATCCCAATTAAAATGTAAAAGTATTGTCATTTTCTTTACCTAATTTCATAAAATAATTGGTTTTCTTGGGTAGTATTAAATAGTATTTATATATATTATAAAAGTCGGTTCATATGTCTACCAATTTTAAACTGACATGATTTTATGCGATACATTAAACCCACTTTAGAATAAGAATAACGTTACAATCTAACATCCTATATTAAACTGTGCTAGTTTGTGAGTTTATTTCTATGAAATCCCTTTTAAACATTCTTATTTAGGTAGTATGTTCGAGCCTTTAATTTCACATCATGTACATCTAATTACATGTAACGTCCAATTCTTTACTTATCAAATTAACAGATAATGTCACCGATTCTAAGCAAGTTTTCCTGTTCATTAATTTTAATTGGAGAATCTTTATCTTTTTTTTTAATTAATATTAATTAGCTCCTACAATCATGGCCGGCTAGCATTCACACAGTGGTCCATTGATACACAACATTCATGAACAAGGTGGCGTGAGTACTCATGTTATTATTATTATTTTTCTCCTCTCCCGTTTCCTTCCCTTACATCTCTTAGGGTATATAGTATTATAAATAGGGAGAACATGATGCATATGGCTCTCCATTCATAAGCAAATTCTATATATGAATACTTAATTTTCAATATTCTGATACAAATGTTGGGGGAACATGCATCAAAGCATTAGGTGTATTAATCAGCTGCTAATTATTTTTTTTATATTTTTGTGTTTTTTAAAGGAATAAGGGGATGAAATCATGTTGTGTCCAAAATTTAAAATAAAAGGATCATGTGTCATACACATGATCAAGTGAATATTATGAGACTACGTTTGTTTCGGTGTAAAATAGAAAAATCATAAAATATTTTTTTAGAAAATTATTAATTTTCTATGTTTGGCTGGCATAGTACTGAAAATGATTCTAAAAACATTATTAATTATTTGACTAACAACCTGAAAATGGTCTTAAAAAATAATGTGTTTGTTTATCGATCGATCTCACATGATGATCAAAAGCGCCATGAATAGTTTTTTGTAACTTCATTAAAGAAATTGAGAGATTGATGGAATATTTGAGAGAAAGAAACTCAAAGAAATTGAGAGATTGATGGAATACTTTGATGGGGAGTAATAATAGGTACAAGTTCTAAATAGATAAATCTCTCTTAAGTACTCATTTATAAAATAGTAGGTTTCACTGATAAAAAATAATTTTTTAGATTTTTTTAAGGTGGGGTCTTTTTTTTTTTTTTTTGTTTTACAAATGCTTGTGTGAAGCTTGTTTATTTAGAACTTATACAAATCATTTCTCTTTTATATGAGTTGAGTTGACCTGTATATTTATTTTGGCCCAATTAATATAATTTCATATATAATACATGGATAACTACATAAATCATTCATAATTAATACAATTGGATCATCATAAAATATTTTATGATTAATATCTAAACTAATAATATGTAAGAAAATTAATATTTTCATAAAATAATTAAGTAGTCAAATACTAATATTAATATTACATCCAAATAACAATAAAGGCATATAACTCTAAACACACATAGAATTTAAAAATAAAATCTATTCGTATTATATAAGTTGATTACGAATTTTGTAGATTGACCCGCAATTGACATATTTATTAATCATGTATTATCGGTACAGTCCGTTTTGATCCAAGCCTATTTAAATCAAACTCAAACCAACTTATTTAGTGTCATGCTCAATCGTGATCGTATTAAATTCACATATAGTACTATAATATATTTTCACCTCTAATTTTTAACCCCACCTAAACAAACATAGCCAAATAAAAAATAATAATAATTACAACCCTAACTGCGCTTACTAGCCTTACTTGGTATTTCTTTAAATTTTGTAGGCATATAGAAATCATGATGAGAAATAGTACTCTTTGGTTTTTGCTGCTAACAAATACTTGGATTAATTTCCAAATTGGTTCGTTATTCCTTCGCCAAACTTCCAACCCTTTCCCAAGTTCCATGCTTGGAAAATCATCATTTATTATTAATTTTCATAAGCCCAAATTTTCGATATTTAATATTTCATGTGATTTCACATGTCATAAGCTTGTTTTCTTTTTTATATACGTCGGACAAAGGAGAAGTACTAAATTTTCTGAAAGGATAATAATAGGATTACTATTTCCTATCATTTATTTAGTATTTTTTTTTATTTTTTTATTTAATAATTAAGGAATTAACTATTAACGAAGTTGTATATTTTTTTAATTTTTTCTTAATGATAAATAATGTTAAAAAAAATCTTAAAATAAAATAATAAAAAAATAAAAAAGTTCAAATACATTATAAAATAGTAAAAGAATGGTAAGAGTAAGCTAGCCTATCACTATCCTTTCTGAAATGGCTCGACCTTACTAATCAACTAGATTAGTTAATTACTTCTCGTGACTCACTAAATTATCATGTAAAACAATTTCTGAATGATCTTTTGGGATAAAGTGTCGGAGATTTTGAGGATTTGTGGTTAAGGTTGGTGAGAACTGAGAACTCCATCAGACATTTGATGACTGTAAATAGTAGCCACGTGCATTGAAAAGTAATTAGGCGCTTCGAGCTACGAGACAGGCATGCTTAAGGCTCGGATTGAATAGATAAAATATCTCTCTCTTTTTTATCATTAATTTTTACATAAAATATAATTAATAATTTAATTTTTTTAAATTTTAAAATAAAAATTATATTCAAATAATATTTTATTCAAATTTTAATAAAACATCTCATCTGAATTATATAATCGAACGAAATCTTAATTATTTCTTAATTAATATTCTTTTACAATTTTTTTTAATAACTATTATCCATTATCCTTTTAATTATTATTCTTTTCGTCATTTCTTAACGTGGAATTAAGTCATTGATAGATATGTGAAACATAATAAATAATTTTTTATTTTATTTAATATTATATTAAAGAATTATGAGAAAATAATAAGTAAAATAATGACGATTAACATTACTTGACATGTAAATATTATATATGTAAATCTTATTGTAATTATTGTTGAGATTCATAAGGTCTAAACATATTAAATTCACGTATTGTATGTCTTTTTTCAAACCTTAATTTTTAAATTGTTACGTCGTTGTTGAACTATTATGAAAAGCTATTCAAAAGAATTAATTTTTTAATAATGAACCTCATTTTTTTTTAAAAGAATTACGTACCGGTTGCATACTCCACGACTGTATCTAACATTATTCAGTTAGTATACAACAACATTATCTTATCTTAAAATATCAAGTCAATTAAAATTAATACTTGAATAAAAAAGCTTAATTACACTATCCCTTGTAATAAAATACGAGTAATAATATACATACAACTTTCTTTTTATAATTATTTATATAGCCATGTTTAAAATTGAAAATATTTATATAAAATTATGCTATTTTCATAAATTATTTTATAAAAATGCTTCTTATTTAAAATAAGATCATATAAATAATTATAAAAAATATTATATATAAGTTATTTTCTATAACATAAGAGTATTACGTTCTCCATAAATGTTAAGAGAAATGATATTTGCAATCGTGAAGTGTTCAAGTTCCGTATAATTCCTTTGAAAAATGTGAGTAAATATAGAATCTATATAAAAAAAAAAAAAAAAAAATTATTTAACAGTAGACTCAACTCTATAGAGACATCTATTTCTCTCCATAAAATGCATAATAGGAAGAGTGAGGTAACTCCTTATAAAGACCGGGATGAGTTTGTTCATAAGCCGTGTAAGATTTCTCAACACGCCCCCTCATGTGTGGGCCGATATTTACAGTACCATCATCGTCGATAAGTTGCAGGAGCCCATCATCAATTATAGATTAACTTGGCTCTAATATCATATAAAGACACTCATTTTTCCTCATAAAAAGTCTAATAAAAAGAGTGAGATAATTTTTTATAAAAATTAGAATGAATTTGTTCATAAACCCTATGGGACTTTTCAACATACTCTATAATTATATACAATATTACTCAAATATAAATAAGAGTGGGAGAGAAGTGATGGGCATTCATTTTGATGCTTGTTTGGCTTCGGAGACCCAGAGGGGTTGGGCAAAGTGAGTTGACACTCCAACCCCAACTCACGTGCTCAAATATTAATATCAAAACAAAAAGTACGTGCACGGTGCGTGAACATATAAATTGACACCACTCTTTGACGTGCCAACAACCAATCAGATTCTACCACCCCTTACTGTGTCCAAACCCACCCAACCCGGTGAAAATTCAATAAAGTGAGAACTGAATTGACACAATATTAGCATAGAGTCCTTCAAGTTTTACTATATTTTAGTTAACATACCCCTAACAATTTTACTTTTCTCTTTACTCCATTCAAATATTCTTTTTTATTTTTTTTATTCCTTTTATTTCTCACATGTATTTTAAATCAATTTCTCAAAATTTAAATTTATTTATATTAACATATTATTCAAATGATAACATTTCAATATTGATTACATACTGCTAATATGGTATGATTTAATTTGTATAAAATTTTTTATAAATTTGAACTTTAAAAATTAAATTATATTTTAGTTGATCATGATTTATAAGGAAAAAAAAAAAACGTAGAGATAACAAGAAAATGGAAGCAATATAAAAGCTTTATTATTAAAAGTCAATAATTTGTGATAAATTAAAAAATGCAATAAAATAATATCGAAAGATTCAAATACATTGAGACAGCACACTAGGTTCATGTACAAAAGGTGGTGTTGCTTTTACAAGTTTAGGTTTTCTTTTTGTCTAAATAATAGCATATATGGAATAAACAATCGGCCAAAAGTTCTTCGTGTCGGATTGTTGATACTTTTTTAAGCATATAAAATACGCACTTTTTTATCTTTAAATAAGAGGAAGATTAGTCATGTGGCATTGTGGAGCGCGGTTTATGATTACCCCCTTCAAATAATTGAGGTTTATAGTTTTTCTATTTGGATTATAAATAGCCTCCGATTAATAATTATGCTTGTTAATACCATATTTTGTACATCTTTGGACTAGGTTTCAACAATTCAAGTCTTTAAAGTTGGGCTTGCAAAAACTTACAAGAAAAAAATTGGTAGAGGGTTGCCTTGGGGTTGGGGAGTCTCTTATACCAAAATCAGTAGAATATTTTAAACGTTTATAAATAATGAGAGAGTCTAAAGTCTTTTTCGTACTTGAAAATTGCTATTTATACCGAGAGTCAGTGGGATAAATCGTGCATGTCCTCGTGGTGCCCATGTCTTTAGTACTGTTCCTTTTGTCAGAATCATTTAATGCGATATGCCTTTATGAGGGCGTCATTAATGTGGCGTGTTGCTCAGGTAGTGGTGCTATTAATACGGCGTGGTTATCTGATTTGCCTTATTCTGCTGGCCCTAGTGGATGTCCATCGATGTTTCCTTATCAGAAAAACAAAGGTTCTCTGTCTTTCTCGTTCTATCCTGTTCAAGTCCCCATGAGCGGGACACGGCCAAGCGGGGTCAAGCTTGTCTATCCCATCAGCCATCATTGCTTATTTTTCCTTGCAGACGAGTTGTTTTGGGAGCAAGTTTTGGCTCTGGGGTTGGGTATCTGGGCGAAGCCCATTACTCTCGATCGGGCATCTAGTGGGCTTATGAGTGAGGGAAAAATCCCCTTACAATGCTATTAAAATTGTTCTAAAAGAAATTATGCTATTAAAAGTACGGATCTATGATTTCTCAGATTCCTTCTTTTCTTTTCTCTTTTTGATTAATTTTTTTTATAAGAGAAAAATGTCAAAAATATAAGGCTAGTCGAGTCAACCCATAAAGTATGACTCGAAGATTAGCTGTCTCGGATAAAACTTGATTAGGCAAAGAAAATCTTAACATTGGATAAGCATCAAGATTAGTTTTAGAAATTTATTCAAGATTGTCAATTTCTTTTATTTTACAAATCTTAACATCAACAACATTATAGTCGGCTTTCGGCATTAAATTGGTAGATTGATATATAGATAATTATATATCGTCATATCTTATGCATATAACACATGTAAATTTCACAAACAAACAAAATCAAACATAAACAAATCAATCACACGACATAAATTAACGTTATTTGGCAACATACCTACATCTACAAAACTGCAGATGATTTTATTATATTGAAGAATCACAAAATACACTATGACGTGAAATATTACTGTTCAGAACACTCAAGACATACTAAATTGTTCATTAATTACATGTTTATAATGTCATATAGCAAAAATCTTAATTTTTATTTTTCTAAACTATTCACTCGAGTGGAGTGTTGAGTGTGCTTTGTGCGAAATCTCTATTCAATGTTCGCTCAAGCTATCTGTCGAGTGAACTTCTACCCGAATTTCGCTCAAGCCACCTGTCACGCAAACTTTCTGCTAAAGCTTTTTTTGATCGCAAACAGTGTCAACAAAATTTTCTAGAGGCAACGACCTCCACAAGGAAGCCTCATTGAAAATTAGCCAAAAAATTTATAACACATTATTATCAGGTTGGATTATCAAATCGGGCCGACACCAACAAATCAGACTCAACAAACCGAACAACATACACACATTCATCAGTTAAGATAACCCTAAAGAAAAGATGCGTTAGTTCGTAGCTAGTAAAAATAACATTAATATTCGTCCACAAAATTTGAATCACAACTAAAGTTGTTTAAATTGTTGAAGACGCGATGTCAATATTGTGCAAGTCTCACTACCTGAAGCCCATGAAAGCAATTCACTTTTGGGATTAAAAACATTCTTCTAAAGTCTTGAGTTTTTTCCTAGATTAAAAAAAAAAAAAAAAGTCTCGGCGGTTTTTTCTTACACCCACCAGAGTTTTCTGCCCATTGATTATGAGGTCTGTTTTTCAAACATCGTACACGAAAAAGTACCAACTTTTTACAGTTCAACGGATTATTACACGTGAAAAACATATTATATATTTCTCTTTTTTTTTTTGATAAAACATATTATATATTTCTAGAAAGCGTTATATAAAAGATCTCGTACAAATAAATTTACCAGTAATATAATAATATTAAATATAGTTATGGAATGCTGAAATTTATTATTAAAAAAAGTTAACTTTTTTTTATGATCCCGTAATTATTTATTATTTTAAAAGAATTGTGCAGTACTTATATACTTTATAATTGTAAATATCATATCTTTATAAATTAATATAATTTTATATAATACGTTACTTAATTTTATAATAAAAATAATTTTATGATATAAAATTAAATTCTAAATATAAAAAAAAAACTTTTAAATAAAATTATTCAAATTTAAAATGAAAATGTTAAACAAGAGAAAAGTTACGTGGTAAAAGGAAAAGCAATCGCGGAAATAGCGGAACCAAACAGCGCCTTTATGTCTTTTTCAAAGATTAGGGGTCTGTTAAAAGAAACAGCGTGTGTGTCTGTCTGTGTTTTTTTTAATATTAATATACGCTGTAACAGTGGACATTCTCTTCCTAAGGAATCCGTTTAGGGATCAGTTAACTAATCTACTTTTTTTTCTTTAAAATAAATAAATATTCTAATAGACTCAATTAATTATAAGCACTAATTATTGTCCTTAGGTCTGTTACTTTTAAAAAAAGAAAAAGAAAAAAACATTAAAAAAAGGAGACGTGGCAGTCAATCCGCGGAATCCGCTCCGCATCACGTGATTAAAAAAAAAAAAATGAACCCGCCGCCTACCAACATCGTCAGCTCAGCCCTCCCGAATCACGTGGCCAACTCACGTTGCGATGTTGGTGGCCCCCACCAGTACTACGCCCCTCTCTCTCTCTCTCTCTCTCTCTCCTTTTTTTAATGATACAAATTTTTATGTACCCCATCGACCTGTAGGAATAGGAATTATGGGAATAGGATAGATCATGATTCATGGATGCTGATTTCACAGCAGTTTCTTTAGTTTAAAAAAACTATATTTTATTTCTGAACAACTGACAAATAGATTATCCATCTTAGTTATATTTCTGTGTATAAAATTCTAAAAAATTTATTATTATTATTATTTGAGTAATGTTAATTATGATTTTAGAATATTAAAATTCAGCGCGTTCTATTTGAAAAAAATGACCAAGTGCGTGTGACTTTGCATTTCAAATTATTTTTCTTATTTTTTTTTTTAACTTTTTGACTATCAATTGAATCTCATTTTCACTATAATTCTATCTCAAAACATATATTAATGTAGATAAATGCTCTATATCAGTTATTGCTCATTCTCACACCATATATCTATAATTTTTTTTTACAAGATGTGAAAGTATTTTTATTAAGATATAGAGTGTGGAGCAGTAAATAGTAATTGATGAGAAGAATTTTTCATCAATTTAGTCTTCACAAGTTTTTAAGCTTAATTTTACTTTGATCTATATCTCATCTTATTAGATAGTTAAAGTATTTTAGTTATTTTTTATAATTGACAGAATATTAATAGTTCTTCAATTGGTTTATTTTACTTTATTTAGAATCCAGTAATGCTTTTATTTGGAAAAGGTGCAATTGAGAAATGAATGAAAATAAATATTCTTTTTAACTTTTCCACTAAATTGCAAAAGATTCTTGAAGTTCAATCTTGAATGGTTTGCGAACATTAAAAAAAAAAAGAAAAAAGAAAAAAAAAAAGGTCGTTTTCTGTGGAACATGGGATGTTTATTAAATCTGAAAATTAGAAAATAAAATAAATAAATAAAACTAGTTCGTGGGAGGAAGAGGAGGAGAGTGAGCCATGTGATATGCATACGTCCGTGACATAATTGACGTGACGGGACCCCTTTCCCCCTTCCCATGAATGTGAGAGAAAGAGAGAGAGAGAGAAAGAGGTAAGAGTTTTTTTCCTTTTTTTGTAATTTTTAATTTTTTAATTATATTGTATCCAGCGCACGTGAGGGGAGCAGCACTAACCTGCGCCCATCCCCCACCGTTAATCAGCCTGCCGGCTCGCGTGCGGTGGGGACCCCCTCCCCAACCCCCTCTCTCTCTCTCTGTTCGTCTGTCTGTCTCTGTTCCGTTTCATCTTAACGTCGTTAGTGTTTCTTTTAACGGCTGTCGCCGTTGGCGAGGCGTTTCGGCGCCGTTGATTGACACTCCACCTGAATTTGAAATGCCTAAACTCTCCTCGGTATTTGATTTAGTGTCGTTTTGTGGGTGCGAAAGGCCACAGCTTCGGTCTGTCCAAATAATTACAGCATCCAGGGAATTGATAATAATTTCGCAATCAATATTCATTGGGATTTGAGTGTCTTGTACACTTCATTTTTTTCTTTATAATTTTTATAAATTTTTTGAAATGATTAGAGAAAGACACACGAGTTTTATAACATTTAAGGATACGTAGAAAGATAATTCATAATTTTACAGTTACGATATATACAATATTTATATTAATTTTTATATATATTTATTGATATAATTGATTAAAATAATTATTTTATATTTGAAAAATAATACAACCAAAAAATATATAAAAAATACATAAAGATAATTACATATAAAAATTTTGTAAATTTTATAGGAATATGTTTTCGTTAAGAGTACTGTTATTGGTTTATATGAACTTTACCATTAAGAAGATATTTATTAAAATATCTTTTTAATAATGAAATCAAATCCCGTATATATATATTAAAAAATATATATTTAAAATAAAATATTTATTAATAAATATTTATTAATATATCTTTTTAATATATATTAAAAATATATAATTAAAATAAAAATACTTGCAAAAATACAAAAAAGAAATAATGAAATCATAAGTTCTCTTATCACTTATATATTTTTAAAAAGTATTCAATATTCTGTGGTTAAATATTCATTAACTAGCTAACCTAATGAGAATACACACGTGGCATGCAATGTTTTTATTTAAAACACAAATAATCGGGCATGTGTCATGCCATATGATAATAAAAGAAATAGGGTTTTGCTACACAACCTTCACCACATTTCATATTTCACTTTTTTTTTTAATTTTTTAATATTAAATTTTTTTTTGAGTTTATTCTTTTTAAAATATTTCAATTTTTTTATTCACTATTCATACAAAAACATTTGATAAAAGAAAAAAAAATATGAAGTGTGGAATGTGGGTGAATAGTAGGAGGTTGAGAAGGATTTTTGAAAGAAATAACATATAAACATAATTTTGAAAACTAAAATATCATTAAACAAGTAAAAAAGAAAATACACGTTAAATAATTTATACAATCTTAAAATATACAAGCGCATTTTCTTAAAAAAAAATGGATAAATAAAAAATTTCTATAAAAAAAACTACCTCTTAATAATGGATCGTATATTTTTGTGTATAAGATTTGCAAAATCCCGTATTGTATCTAACATTATCATTTTTTCGAGATTTTTTATATGTTTTTTTACGACTTTCTAAATAATATGAGATTTTAGTTTTATATATATATATATACAAATTCACCAATATTTTGAAAATGACTTGAAGTGTTTTGTTTTGCTTATTTTAAATGACGTTTATTTATTTTTATTTTATTTTATTAAGTCATGCAACATGCAACATGCCACACGGCTAACTTCTAGATACGTGACATGGAACGTCAATGTATTGATTAGATTGACTAATGAAAATATGTTGGAACCCAAATTATGGTTAAACAAGCATCGCACACATGTTTGAAAAACGTGAACAAATTTAAAATTCACGTGAAAAAATTTATTTTTAAATTCGTGAATTTCATTTTTTTTAATAATTGTACGTGATATTTGTATATTTTAAAACTGTAACTAGCATTACTTTAGACGGAACGAAATAACTTCAAACACCAATCAAAATTACTTGAAAGAATATATAATATATATATATATGAATACACACATAAAGATGAATTATTTATTCTTTATTGTTGGTCACGGCATGAATTTATATAAAAGCATACCCGTAAAGCAATAAAAATCAGAGATTCAAACCGCTTGAAAGCGATTGATTATGACAATGAAGTGAGAGATGCCACGAACAACCTTACAATCTAAGCTTCCTCCGAGTTGTGGTTATGAATTGTCGAGGCCAAATTGATTCATCACGTGAAAGAAATATCCCAAACTTAAATATACGAAAATCTTTTTTCTTTGAACTATTGGAAATGAATAATTTCAAAACCAAACCCCTTCAAAGTATAATTTGGTAGGAATAATGTCAAAATGAATATGATTTGTATAAATATAAAACGTGTAAGTTTAGTTCAAACTTCTTGACAAAAAAATTTGCTAAAAAATTCACTTTTTTATATAATTGATCATATTTTTTAAAAAATTTGTACGAAACTTACATGTATTTAACATTATTAATCTCTAAATAGTCTTTTAAACGAATGATAATTCAATTAATTTTTTTATTATTAATTATCACATCCGGAAGTAAGAAATTTAATGAGAATTCAGTCTAGTCAAATCAGATGTGATGTCATAATTAACAAAATATTTTTTAATATATTTTAAAATAAAATTTGGGCTGCCCCGCATTAATAAAAGGAAAATGCTATGCGTCTTGTTCTTAGCTTCCGTTGAAAATATTTTTGTTTTTACTTCATGATTAAGGAAGTATTTTTTAATGATATTGTAAATTTTTTTAAAAAAAATTAGATTTAAAAGTATTAAAAAAATACATGTAAAAAAAGTAAAAAGAAAAAAAAACACATCAAAATAACTGGCGGGAACCAAGAAAATGATACTATCACCACTGATTCTTATAGCTCGATGTTACTGTTGAAATTTTTTATTTTTTTTACTTAGTGATAAAGGAAGTATTTTTTAATAATATTGTGATTTTTTTATTTTTTTTAAATATTTAAAAGTATAAAAAATATATGTAAAAAAAAGATAAAAAAAAGAACAATTATACCTAATGGTAGCTCCTGCGAGAGCTGTGAGCAGTGGACGTAACACCATCCTTAATAAAATGACAATGCTAGCAAGTTGCCCAATGATTATTGGCGTACCACTAGCTTTTTTTTTTCTTTAATTTTTTAAATAATTTTTAATATCTATAATCATTAAAAAAAATAAAAAATATATATAATTTCACTAATAATCATTTTCTTAACTATTAAGTAAAAAAAAGAATTAAAATAATTGAGCTAAGAGACTCCTGGAGCATTTTTCTTGACAAAAACATGACAATTCGAGTGTGGGTATTAATCTAGTTTGTTTTATTAGTTTGGAAGAAAAAAGGGAATAACTTGAAACAAAAATATCAGTTTTTTAAAATTCAGAATTAAAAAAATAAAAAATCTCGTTTAATGTTTGCTACCATTGCAACCATAGAAATACTAAAGTTGCTCTAATCTTTTAGTTGGAGGTAGCTTTTTTTTTTGTGATTTTTAATTCCTGTTTTAATACAACTGGTCCTACTACTTAAAATAATTTTATTCAGAAGCTGTACAGAGGATAAACCTTTTACACCTCTATCATGGAAGAATTTGATTTGTAAACAAAATTTAAATAGTTGAATTTTTAAATCATATATTTGCATATCAATAATATGGGTGGTGTATTATCTTACGCTGATTTGCAAGTAGAACTCTTTAAAAGAACTACAGACTTGAGTCTATTTAAGCAAACAAATTTAGACTACAAAAATATCTCCTATCTTAAAGCTGCGTTTGGATGTTGAGTTTAGTTAAGTTTAGTTCTCTATGAATAATAACGAGTTAAATTGATGAAGTGAATTCTATGGGATCTACCTAATACGTGTTTATATGTATTTGGATGTTAAGATAATTTTAGATGTATTTATGAGAAGTTAAAAAAGATTGTAGGTCCCGCATGTAAAGATGTGTTGAGTTGAAAAAAATTGTAGGTCTCATGTATAAAGAGGTTTTGAATTGATTTTAGTGATTTAAAAGTTAGATGTTTAGATATTAGAAGAGGTCTAAATCCAAACCGAAACTCAACTCAACTGAATTCGATCAAGGAACCTAATGCAGCATAAGACAATATAAGCAGGAGTAATGCTAAAGACAAATTTCAAATATATAAATTTTGTGCAAATTTTTTGTAAAAAATTGATTAAAAAAAAATGAGCTTCACACTTTTTTATACAAAAAAAAAAAAAAAAGCACGAGATTTTGTATATTAAGAATTTGTATATATCTTTATTTTTTTTTATTTTTCTATTTATATACGGTCCACAATAACCTCTTTAATCTTTATTTATATAATTTAAATATTATATATATTTAAAAATTTTAATGTTTTCTTAGCTCTTTTTATAGACTTTTAATTCTTTTCAATATAAAATTCGTAAAAATGGATTAACTAGATCAGGTCCTCATTGGCCTAGTGGGAAGCTTTCGTGATTGTAGCTACCTACCTACTGGATAGCCCTCCTTTATTATTTTAATTTATATTATATGTTTATATAAATATGAAATTATATGTTATTGGGGGTTGTTTTGGGAATTTGATAAAAAGGCGAAAAAAAAAAAAAAAGAAAAGAAAGAGAGAGAAAGAGAGGGGGAGAGAGAGTATGGGGTGAGGATTGGATGGGTCATGGGAGTTTAGTTTCATAGGACCAACAGTACGTGAGAGCACGTGGTGCTAGGTTATGGCGTGCGGCCTCTTGCTTTCTCGTGACGGTGTCACGTGGCGACGTGGGCAGTGAGACCCACTAATTACCCCCCAACCCCACCTCCAATTAATTAATTAATTAAAAACTGGAAACAAAAAAAGAGGGGTGAGTGGAGTGGAGGGGCATGTGCTGTCCTTTCCAACTGACCTGTCGCTCATGGGTCTCTATTGGGGGAAATCTTCTGCTGACGTGGCGGACTCACGTGCTGTCCAGAGAGTTGTTTGCTTTTTGGTTGGTCCTAGAAGTGGAAACGTGGCCCCACTTATGAGGGGACAAGTGTCTCAATCGACTGTGGCAGCAGCTCAGATTCGGAAAGCTACCTTCTCCGTTTCCTGTATGGATAGCTTTCGACTTTTTGAGAGAGAGAGAGAGAGAGAGAGAGAGAGAGACCATTTTAAGCACAAATGAAGGACCACCTGGTCCTCGTCCATTACAATGAGCATATGTTTTTGCTAGTTTGGACTTTGTGTCTTCTGCTGAGCTTGGGCTCTTTCCATTGTGGGTACGAACTTGATGTTTGCTTTTATTTTGGATCTGGGTTTGTTTTTGTTAATAGCCTATAGGTTAACATGTAGTACCTCGGTTAAGAAAAGTAGCGCTGAAATTCAATGTTATTTTAAGAGAAAAAAAATCCGGATTATCCTTTCTTGAACAAATTCTACAACCGTAAAAAGAGATAGACATATAAAGTAGACTCTCTCGAATAAATTGCTTGGACAGTATTTATAACTATCTTATCTCTCTCCTAGTCTAGGTCTTAAAGTTCGTAACAGGCTCTAGGGGATCTCTATCCAAAAATTTATATCCCTTATAATAAATTTATAAGGGATATAAATTTTTTAAAATATAGGCTCAGACATGGCATGAATCTTATGAGTTTTTACAAATGGTATATACACCAAACCCAATTAGAAATGTGTGACATGAGAGCCATGCCACCAAATAATAAAATGAAAGATCATAAACAAGTTCTTTTAACATATAGACACAGGTGTGACTTGAGTATTCCTTGAATTGATAGGCTTGAGAGTTCCTTGAATCAGTACATAACAAGTAGCATAATCTCTAAAATGGGAGGAAACTGCTGAAGAAATATGATGAATATTATTCTGTAATTGGATATTAAAAGGATAGGGTAGTCTTGCTTTCCACATGCTGCCTCAGTCACAGTTTCTGATATGAAAAGTTCTTAAGTTGTAGACATATGAAGTCCTTTAAGAAGTACCGCATTAACAAATCGAATTGGAGAGAACAAAATCTGAAATGAAGAACAACGTAGCTAAAGAAAAAAGAACATCAATACACGACCAATTTAAAGAACAAAAGGGCATAACACAAATTCTGCTGAGTCAATTTATATACTTGCTCGCAAAATGAACTGAATAATAAGTCAAAAATATATACTTCTTTCATGAGAGAAAAACAATCTATAACTTAAGAAGAATGACCCAGAAAAAAGGGGTAAATAAGAAAGAAAAAAAGAATGGAACAGGTAGGCGGCATTAACCCTTTAAGAACATACCTCAGTTTGATTCAATACAACTCACTTTCTGCAACATAACGGAGTTAACAACATCCTTTACAAAGATACAAAAGCATTCTCGGCAAGAATTAGGCATTAGAGTGGACTTGTGGAGCTGCTGAATATGTTCAGTGTGGCTGCACACTGAGCTCGGGAAGGAGTGAACCCCAGACATACGGTGCTCTAAACCACATGCAGCCAAGATAGTATGAGTGGCAAGCCTTGCAATTTCCTTAAAAGTATGAACTCCTGCATAAAAAATAATTTCAAGTAAATCTCCGGCATTCAAGTCACAAATATCTTTGTGTCTTATGTACTGAAAAGTGCTTCAAATCCATCTAAACCAAACTAATAAACAAGAGAAAGTCACATACATGTGATAACAAGGCGTTGGTCAAAGGGCAGTGCTCATATGGTAGGTCAGTTGTTCAACTATGATAAGGTGTTACCAAATTTAGCACAAGAAAACGATGTCATATCCTAAACATTAGTATTATAAAAGAGGTCGAAAATCATTAACTAAGCTCCCAATACAAGAATCTTGCATCAGGTTTAAGAGGACAACCCTAGGAAGAAGATCAAGTGTATCCAAATCACCAATCCAATATGTTTCACAATTACTAAAAGACTTAAGATATTATAAAAAGAAACCTGCACTTCAATAGTCCTACGCCCTTGAATGATAATAAAATGAGATAAATACATCCTTTGCACCACAAACTACCAAAATCAACACATTTGCACTCTTGAATTACCAAAAAACTGACACTTTGCACCCTCCTTTAAGATCTGATTGTCAAGATATTACCATGTCAATGAGGATGCAAAGCAGCAGGTTTTTGGTAGTGTGATGATGTTGTAAAGGTTTTGGTAGGTTTGTGATGCAAAATGCCAAAGCCCTGATAGTTTGAAGGTGAAAAGTGTACTTTTCCTGATAAAATTTAAATCAATTTGCATTGACTAACCCCATAATCACCTACCAACTCTACCATAAATGAATATACAGAAACAGTAAAACATAAAGATAGAAAACTAAGTTTGAAGATAATCATACCCAACTTTTTGTCTCTGCTTAGGAGCTTCAAGTTGAGCTTGACAAGAGATCGAATCTCACTTTTGGCTTCATCATCTTTAACTGCGTTGCTTTCAGTAAGATCCTTTCCAGATCTAACTCTCTCATTCTTAAAATCTACCTCACCAGGCACAGATGTACTGAGCTCTGTTTTGGCATATAGTGAATCAGCAACTCTTGGCATCGACCCAACCAAACTCATTGAACCATTGTCCTTGTCGGTGAAATTTAATGAGGCTCCATTTACATATCCTTGTAACAGTCTTGACCCATTTTTACCAGAGACATTACCTTGAATACCTGACCATTTATTTCTAGAGAATGAAGATTTGAAAGATGCTAGGGAATGCGTTGCTGCGACACCCTCACTCTCACTAGATTCTACAGTTTCTTTAGTAGTGACACTACTCTGCTTCTGCTTTTTTACCTTACCAGATTGACAATTTCCTATATCTTTTTCAAGAGAATAACAATCATAATGCTTCTTCATGGCAATTCTTCCAACATCCTTGGCTCCAAATTGTTTATTTTTCAATGAATGAAAAGTTGAACTAATACTGGGTGCATCTTTTGCAGCTTTTCCTGTGCTGGAATGAGGTTTTGAACCCTGATTAGTACAACTGGGTTTTTCAAGAGTATGCTGTATGGACTTTGCTTTAGACAACATTTTCCATGCCTTATCAATGTCGTGCGAGCTTCTGTTGTGCCCAGAACTTCCAGGAAAACTAGCCTCAGTCTTCAATTGCTGACAACTTGTGGAAGATGATGAATTTTGTTGATCAGATCTTTCATGCAATACTGCCCTGATGTTAGATTTTTGGCCACTTCCGCAGCCAGGTTTAAGGGAAGAGAAGCTCAATGACCCATTACGGAAGGCAAGCCAATTTTCACGAAGTGCCAGGATATGACTGTGCACGTCACGACAACGTTGCAATGTTCTTGCACCTGACTGGGTTGGTCCTTCAGCAACATTCTGAAGTGTTCTTGCAGCAGGGCCATTTACTTCCACTACAACGCTGTTTCCCCTATCTGGGGCAACAAGAGGTGACAGCAGGTTTAGATTTGAAGATCTTGTGGCCTTTCTGGCAACTGCTGGGCTATTTGGTTCTCTTACGATATTAAAGATGGTAACATGCTCCTCAGGAGTTGGTATTACTTTTTCATTGTCACTATCAGCACGCATTTTCCTATTGACAAGTTGCGTTCTACAGACAGTACAGTCATGGCAAAACCAATCACCTTCAGGAACGGTAAAACCCAAGCCTACACAGTACGAATGAGAAGCCGAATCACAAAGATCACAAAGTAATAGAAGACTGTCATCAGTCATTTGATGGCATATGCTACATAACACTTCTGAAAAAGGATCAGAAGGCCCAGCTGTTGTGTTTCCATAAGGAGTGTAAATCTACAAAACAAGCATAAATTGGTATGGGAGATTTGACTCAAGCTAAGTTGTATATGGAAAGATGGCATGTGATAGATAAGATAATTGAAATTTCACTACACATAATAGTCAGGATAACCTCACTCAAGGTAAAAGAAAACAACAGGTTTAACTTGTGATACCTTTTGTGACCTGATTACACTTCAATCAAGTGCAAACCAATATCTAAGTTTTAGGAAATGTGATAAAATTATATTGACATATATAAACTGGAATTAGATACAAACACATTTGATAAATACTGAGAACTCTTGATAAAGGAACAAAGTCATGCCATCTGTTCTGTTAAGAGCACTTCTCATTGAGTCTTTGCAACTATTTTCTTTTACTCTCGCTAACTGCTATTTCCTTCTTGGGGTCAATATCAACGATGTGGTTCATACAATGATAAACATAATTTGAATAAAGTTTCTCTGAAGTTGTTATGATTGTTATTAGCATCTCGCATAATCTTTGCACAAGCTTTTCAATCAAAGCTTTAATTTGGAGCTTTTTAAAACAGAGGGTTTTCAACCTTTTTTATGCGCTTAAAATTTCTTTTATAAATTTACCAAAGATACTTTTTTTTTCTGCAGAAGAGCTTTTAACTTGTTAAAAGTGCTTTTCAAACTTTCAAACTCAAATCCAAATTGGTACTTAGTGGTAATAATCTTAACGCTAGTTACATTGTGCTTGAGCTACAATACTCTTGCCTCAAAATGCAAATCACTCAACGCATCATTAATCAAAATTGCTAAAATTCATTGAGTACATGCACCACAAACATTAGAATGCCAAAATAAAGATAAGATCCTAAATAACTCCTAGGGGTTGGCCCAAGTGATAAAGGCCTTGGGCTTGGGGGTATGCTCCCCATAGGTCTAAGGTTCAAATCCCCTTAGGTGCAAATAATCTCTGGGTGCCATCAGATTCGGGAATTTTTTCCTTGAATTACCCGAAGTGCACTTGCAGGAAACTCTTTCTCAAGGGCCTGTGCACCCTTAGGATTAGTCGGGACGCTGTTCCCGAATACCTAGTGCCAATAAAAAAACCAAAGAACCTAAATGAGCCCGAATAAAGACTTAGGCCATGTTCGGGAAGTGAGATGAGTTATCTCAAAACTTCTCAAAATTTCTTTCCCAAACGTCACTCAAATACAAAAACAATTATCAATTTCAAATCTTCAACTTTTTCATATAATTATTACCTAAGCATTACGACTTCCCCAAACTTCCAAATAAAATATAAAAAACAATACAATTTTTTCAAATTTCAAAACAAAAATAATATTCAAACAATTTTTTAACTTTATAATATTTTTATTCAACTTTTTCTCTCATTTTTCAAAACCCAATAAAATATCTTAACTCAAACCATTTCAGTATTATTAACCAAACCATTCCACTACTATTCATAGAATTCTCATTTCATCTCATTTCCCAAACATTCCCTCACACTCTATAATCCTAAATAAATCAGTGAAATATCTTTGATTCACAAAGAATTGCGGAAAATTAATTATCTGTCCTCACATAAAACCTAACAACTATGCCCTGATGCCATTTCATAAACTGGAGTTCTACTAAGACTGCATTTAGATGTTGAGCTGAGCTGAGCTGAGCTCTTTATGAATAGTAGTAAGTTGAGTAGGTGAAATGAGTTATGTGGAGCCTATCTAAAATGAGTTTGATGTGTTTGGTACTATTTATGGAAAATTGAAAAAGGTTGTGAGTCCCATGTATAAAAATGTGTTGAGTTGAAAAAGTTGTGGGTCCCACGCGTAAGTAGATTGTGAGTTGAGATGAGTTTAATAATTTGAGAGTTAAGTGTTTGTATGTTAGATTTAGTTTAAAATACTGAACATAGTTGATCTCAGCTGAGTCTTGCAACCAAACTGGGCCTAAGGCTCACCAGAGCCAAATTGATAAATATTAACAAAGCTCCAAAAGGGAACAAAGTCAAGCCCATCTCTTAGAGCACTTTACATCGAGTTTATGTACATGTCTTCTTATACTTTTGCTAACTGTCATTTCTTTTTAGGAGATAAATATCAGCGATGTAGTTCATACAGTAATAAGCCTAATTCGCATAATTAGTATGGGAAAAAATAGTTAATTTTCTTGCTTAGTAATAAAAAAGTAACCAATAATTGAGCAAACCTTGATTAGTTTCAATTGTTAACTCATAAGCTAAAATAACAGTGGTAACAATCTCTACACTAGTTTAACATTCTTCATTGATTTCTCAATCTCTTTCATTTGGTTTCTTATTCCATAACCATGCCCTAATGTCTTTTCAGTTGTAATTCTAGTAAGGCTCACCCGGAACTCTCTCTCTCTCTCTCTCTCTCTCCCCACGAATGTCTTTTGGGATAAGCTATAATTAGTAAACATTCAATTACATACACATAAATAATCAGACCAATATAGTAACAATCTCCCAGAAGATAACTCACAAACAGATAGCAGACGTATGCAAACCACAATTAATTTAACTCACGTCATTCCAAATCGCTCTATTCGATACCTTACCAGCTAAAGCTCTAAGAAAAATCCATATTAAGTGCAAATAAAAACATTTACTAACGTATTAAAGAGAAAGGCGTAAAAAACCCCAATAAACAAAACACAACAAATACAATAAAATTAATACGTTCGCATCCAAGAGACACAAAAGCTGAGAACCGATCACAAAACTCAAAACCCATGACAGAAGCATATAATGAAATACCGAAATTTGCCTCACCTGGTCGCGGACTGGGACCTTGACGACGCGTTCACGGTAAAAGACACCGTCCTTGAACGGCCTATGAATGGTGCTGAACCTACGCTTGCATATGGGGCAGCGGGATTCGATCTTGGCCCACTCCATGATGCAAAGAAAGCAGAAGTGATGGTCGCAGCAATCGATTATGCCTCGGATTGATTTGGCACTGTCGGATAAGCAGATCATGCAAGGGGAATTGGAATTGGAATTGGCAGTCCATTGTAGCTGTTCTTGAGCTTCGAAGTGAGAGTGATTGGGGTTGTCTTGGATTTTCGACTTGGAGGTCGAGAATAGGGTTTTGCAACGCTTGTTTGGGAAGGGGAAGGACGAGTCATCCGAGTCAGTCGCCATAGTGTATCGCTACCGTAATTTTGGTGCTGGGTTCAAATGGAAAATAAAAGTAAAATGATAAAGAAGGAAGAGAATGAATGAATGGCAAGTTTGAGGGCCTTGCCTTCGTTATTTAACCAAAGAAATTGGGCTTTAACTGTACTTTTTCTAATGTGGCCCAACGTTGAATCATCGGACTTGTTACAATAGGTTCTGTCCCCAATCTTTTGTTTTTGTTTTTGACAAAACAACATTCATAATCAAATCAAATACATTGTCATCTTTGTCAAGAGCATGATGACATATGACCCGATTCTAATAATAGAAAATTTGGGTTTGCAACCCCCCACTACTTATATATAAAAAAAAATACATAGTCTTCAGTTTTCCTATATATATATATATGAAAAATACTATTTGTACTTAAAATAAATTTACAAAAAACTTACTTATCTACATGTCAGTTATTGATATGCTAGAAATTATGAAATTTAAAATTTAAAATTTAAAATTTGAATTTAAAAAAAAAACTGACAAAATGAGTCTTGTAAGTAAAAATGTAAGTAAAAGTTGTAAGTATATATAGCACTAGATATAATACATAGTCTTGAAAAACAACATTACAAACAAGAAAAACAAAACACAAGAATTGTCTGCAGCATCTACAGCCACTCTACTTGCAAGAAAAGTAAGAGGTTGCTGCCACCATTGGATAATATCATCCACAACTCTAGCGTGTGACGTGTCAAGAGATGTGCCGTCTCATTGCCTTGTCTTCCAACATGGAGAAACTTGAAGAAATTGAAATATGATAACAAAGATTTAATCTCCTTAATCATTGGATGTTACGGAAGTTTAGCTACTTTCCATTTTTACTGCATTACGAATAAGGAAGGAACGTCCAGCAAGATCAACTTCCAACAAGTCTAGGAAATATTCTGTTTTGGCAATGTTGCCCTGTTTTGGAATAAATCAATTAGTATTTAATTCACTTATTATGCTTATTTTTGGTTAGTTGAATAACGTGAGGACTATATCTGTGTAAGGGAGGATGAATGAAGGATATCTGGAAAATATTCAAGTAATTTGTTTGTAGAGGTGGGATCCTCACTAAACAGCCCACATCTTTTATCATAATTTATCCACAATAGGCAGAGCACGCCAGATTGATCCAGTGTCTTTTCCCGTTGATCTACTAGTTACTCGTTCAATTACTCGTGCCCGTAACAATTTGGCATCAGAGCAGGTCATGGCTAACTCTCGAGTTGAGCGTTTGGAACAACAAATGGCTAATTTTGAGAGCCTTATGGAACACTTAGGCTGCGTTTGGTTACACAACTCATCCCAACTCATCTCCACTCATCATTATACATTTTTCAAATTCCAATACAAAATATAATAAACAATTCAATTTTTTTAAATTTCAAAATAACTTTAATATTAAAAAATAATATTCTAACAATATTTTGAGAAGACAAGTGCAAAGGTGGATTCTTTGGCCAACAAGAGTTTGGGTGATGGAGAAGGATTGGGGTCAAGGAATAGGAATGGAAGGAACTATGGTGGTGGGAACAACTCGGTAGTTCCAAAACTCGCCAAGTTGGACTTTCCGAGATACAATGGCATGGACGATCCGACCAGTTGGATCTACCGGGTGGAGCAGTTTTTTGACTACCAACAAACATAAAAGATTAAAAAATTACCGTTAGCCTCTTATTACTTGGAGGGGGAGGTACAGATGTGGTACCAATTATTTGAAGATACTGAATAAATCACATCCTGGGAGGCGCTAAAAAGAGGACTTCATATTCGGTATGGACCAACAATGTTCGAGGATCATTTTGATTCGTTGATAGAGATGCTAGAAAAGCGGAGAATATAGAAAGAGGAAGGTATTGGATTCCCGCATAGAAGGACTCGGTTATAGCAGCGGTGTCTAGGGATTATACACACGAAGATGGATGGAAAAAAAATCCAAACCAACTCCTCATGTAAATTAGTGTAAAAAATTGGGATTGATCTACTGCAGATTGCAGGAGACTCCAAAGAAGTACACAAAGCAGGGGAATATAATGAAGAAGAGAACAACTGGAGATGGAAAGGATAGACAGAGGACAGCAAGGAATATTTGTGTAACCACATGGATTAATAGAGCTTCAGCCGGACCCCAGACTTGCTAATCAACAAGGACATGCACACTTGCTAGCAAAATGGGTTGCTGACACGAATACGTTTGAGTATCACTTCAAACTTTTATGTAAAATGGCAGTAAGTTTTCGACCCTACATATAATTGTGCTTTAATTTTGTAATCTTGATTCTTTAATATGAGTATCTTATTCCGGAAAAAAGAAAAGATAGATCATGACAATCACTTTAACGAATCTTGTGTTTTTTTGGAATATTTGTGAATAGTAAAATAAAATATTATTAAAATATTATTTTTTAATATTATTATTATTTTGAAAAG
>QEOT01001272.1:0-54068 GCA_003123785.1 Pterocarya stenoptera
TGTTCTTTTCCCCTCAATGTTTACTACTTTGTTTCGACTAATGAAATACCTTCAAGGACTTATGCATACTTATCTATCGTGATTTCAAAATGCTTCTTGATATGCAGTCTTGTCAAAGTTTTACAAGCAATTTATGGTCCAGAATATTTGTTTTTCTTGCCACATTCATCAGGTATAGCTGACTGCATGGATCTACCAAAGTGATTGAATGACTCAAGCTTACTCCAGTTGACCTAGGGTTCTTTAAGAGAACTAAAAAGTATGTGAGAGTCTGATGTGTGGCATTACTAATATTCCCCTTCCCATGATGTCATTCATTGGTGTAGTATGCGGGGTATACCCATAGATAACAACTTTGTCTACAGAATCTGGGCATTCTTAAAATAGTATCTATGTTGAAGTATATAAGACATGGTACTTGATAGTCGCAGTTATTGTCCTATAGTAATCAAGTAATGCCAATTTCAAATTGCAGGGATCTTCTGTTCATCCCTTGTCATGGTCAGATATTGCAAGTTTCTCCATGGATAAAAACATGCAATTTGCATGTTCATGCTCCCTTGGGTATCTTTCATATGATGCAAAACCAATTTCAAGTTCCAACTTTTCATCACTTTACTAGAGAGACTTATGTAGCATGAAATTGAATTTTTTTCCTTTTTCTAATAAAATCAAAATCACCAATTTGTCCAGTTATTTAGACTTTTACCTCCTAGAAGACTAATCCCTTAATGTATCTAAGTCAAACTTTGTGGCTGCCTCAAATCTTTTCATTGGGTTTGTACCAGATTTAAAGGCACAATCTGAAGCAATGACCATGGCATTTTTGCTAAATATACCAGATTTTTCAATAGCTACAACCAGCAAGTGAATCCAACCTTTCATGTTCTAATATTTTTCACTGGGAAAAAAGTTAATCATTGTACCATGAGATTTAGTTTTTGGTTTTATTTCTAACCTTATGCAGATCCTTACAATATACACTTAAAAGTTATATACTTTTCAGAGCTCCTGTAAACCTTGGATGAGAAAGTAAACAGATTGATCTTAGTGCTTCACTCTTATTTTTTGGTCTAATTGCCTCTACTCTTCATCAGTGCAGATTTTCAATGTTATTCTTTAGAATTGAAATAGCCTAGCTCCAAAAATATATATTCAATGAGTTGGATAAATGCTTTGAGTTTACGTGCCAAAAGGACAGTAAAATTTTGTGCTGCTAAAACCATATTTCAACTAATCATCTTTTCTCAAGAAGAATTAGCTTCTCTAAAGTAGATATCCATTCATAGTTTGATCCTTTGCAGAAATAATTTTCATCTGTTATGCAAGTCATCGCTATTTTCTCTTGTCATATCTTCTCTAATGGGTGCTTTAATATTTAAGTATATTCAGGAGTTTCGGGATGTTTCTTGATACCCACAAGTTTGAGTCTATAATTTATTCTCTAACAACTTTAGTCTGATGTTTCAGGCACTTGACACATTTAACACTGCCATTGTGTCCCCTATCTATTACGTGATGTTCACTACACTTACGATCCTAGCCAGTGTCATTATGTTTAAGGTATTGTCCTGTAATTATTTTTTGTATTGGATATTCTATCCCTAGCTTCACTTTCAAGTTGGCTTTATTCTTCTTTAGGCATGGATTTGGGTATGCACAAAATGGATTGAAGAATAGATCAAAGACAGTCTTAAATGCAACATACCACTTTATTAGGTGCTGAAGATGAATCCTGGCTTCCACTTAATAATACACGGGCTTGCTGTGAGCATCTGCCAAACCCAGTTTGTTAGATGAAGTTGAGAAATTTTAGGTTTTTGGTTTATTTGGGCTGGAAAAAGCTAGAAATGACACCTGCAGAAGAGTATCAAGCACTAGGGTGTTAATATTACACCTATTGTCCTTGTCCACACCTTAATTACAAATCATAAGTTTTGAGGGTCATTGCATCATGGAAGAGAGGTTGGAGAAGCGTTATATTGCTGATTGAACTAGTGAAAGTAGGAGCTGTACCTAGTTTATTATAATCCTAAAACGGAGACTTAGAATCTGCTCCCAGCCTCATTTTGGGTAAAAGATATTCTGGACCTAGCATTCCTGGGGGCAGAGACCCGCTGAATAAATTCATGCTATCTCTGTGATGAACCCATATGTGTACTTGAATTTTCCTGTTGCCAGACCAAGCATATTTTTTAATCATAAATCCTTTAAGATAAGCAGATTGTATTTGAAATTTGTGGTTTCAGGACTGGGACGACCAGAGTGGAGGAACCATAGTAACAGAAATATGTGGCTTTATTGTTGTGCTTTCTGGAACCATTTTATTGCATACAACCAAAGACTTTGAGAGAAGCTCATCTTTTAGAGGTGTGTGATAGATTCACTTGTACCCATTTATTCCAATCCATTCACCTTGTATCAGATTGAGATGTGGAACCTCGATTTATCTTTTTGTCTTTCATGCTTTATTGTTAAAATAACCACAGGTGGCTACACACCTATATCCCCTTCATTGTCTAATCTACTTTGCAGCGGAAATGGGGATTTACTGAAGTATGAAGAGGAAGATGAAACGTCTCCTGAGGAAATTTTCTTAAGGAGTCAATAACTGTATTAGATAGGTCTGCTTCAGATAATGCAATCCCATTACTTCAAATTAACGACAAGGCAGAACTGAAATTTGAAGAATTTTGAAAAGGATGTCCATCAGGTGACTCTCCACTATCAGTTCTGGACATAACCTCCCATACAATAAGGAAGACTTCCAGAGCTTGTTCAGGTGGTTGTATAGTTGCTCTTGAGCATCATGGGGATTTCATTGTTTCTGTGTATGGTTTGGAGGAATGATTAACAAATGACAGTAAAGTCTCTGAGGTGCATACCTGTACAGTTTGTCCAAGGTTGCTGGTTTTTCACGTGTGGTTTGTTCACTTGTCAAATAAGGAAATGGCTTTAGGTAAGCATTGAATCCCTCTGAAGTCTGAAGACTCAAGAACCCGAATTCCAGCAAGGAAGGCAAGTATTCTTTGCTCATTTTATGATCTCCTGTGTAGGATGAGTGATTTCTGTTATTCTTTTTCTTTTTATTTTCTGCTTTGGGAATCTTTTGTTTCTTAAATAAGAAGGAAATGCTTGAAGAGTGTTTTTGCAATCAGTTGTAGACTTATATTTACGGATGTACTGCCTGCCGTACGTTTTTAGAGTGGAATGAAGGATAATGTTCTTTGCTTTCTCCTATGCATGAAAATATTTGGACCCTGCTGTGAAGTACTCTAATCTTTGCCCATCAAACTGATAAAATCTTTTTTCTTCCATCGTTCCACAATTCCATCAGATCATGCAGTACCTGCTTGAAGATTTGTACACAAGGGTGTTGATTTTTTAAGACAGAAACAGCAAATTGAGTTGTGTTCGGGCAGAAGATGTAGCCCCTTAAATTAGGATAACTATGTCTAAATCAGAGTCCACTTACATTCTAAATTAATACTGAAGTAAATATCAATTCAAATTGTTTAATTGGTCTTGGTTTACAATTACCTTGTCCATATCCCAAGATAGATATTCAGAGATGAGTTGAATAAAATATTATTAGAATATTATTTTTTAATATTATTATTGTTTTGAAATTTAAAAAAGTTGAATTATTTATTATATTTTATGTGAGAATTTGAAAAAATTGTAAAGATGAAATGAGTTGATATGAGTTTCCAATCCAAATCGGGGCTTATGTATTTTTATGGAAGGAAAATACTCTAGCCACAAAGGAATTATACAACAGCAATCTCACAAACTGATATGGCTTGATGTGTTTCATCAGATTATAAAGTTGTTTTTATTGTAAAGTAGATCTAACGGATCAAATAAAATCACATCAATTTGTAAGATTATTTTTGTGTAATTTCTTTGTGAATGTAGCAGTACTCTGAAAGGTGAATAATAAACACACAAAGATCTTATACAAAGAAGTTTANTTTTTTTTTTTTCAATTTAAAGCTAATCCAGTCTTTCATTAATATCTTCCGAACATTGGATATCTTAAACGGGATCGAGACCGAACACAGCCCCCGACACCAGCCACACTAATCATGTTTCCAAACAGCCAATATTTTTTGAATTCGCTTCGCCAGTACAAAAACCCGCTCTTCGTTTTAGCCAGTTTTTTTGAACAGCCAGCGGCTCTGCATTCTTCCGTTGAATCGGTTCCCTTCCATTTTCTTCTTACTTTCAAGTGGTAACGATTTCTGTCTCAATCTCGTTCCTACGCTTACATTTTTTTTTCTATTTCAGTTTTTTTCCCTCGTAAACTTAATCTTTTTTTAGGCATTGGATGTATGGGTTTATATTATATTACTCGATTTCATGCTGTGAATGAGGCGTAATCTTGTTTCTTTGTGGATTTGTATGAGTATTTTTTCTGATATTTGAATTTTCCACGACCAGTCGCTCATCCTCTGCGTTCGGATATTTGGGGATTTTTTATACGAAGGGTAGGAAAAAGAAGCAATGGCAAGCCATTTCACTCGGGGGCAGCTAATCATTCCGAATGAAAATCTGGACTTTCACCACAAAAGTAATGCTCCATGTTTTTCTTATATTCTCAAGTCAAAGAGGAAGATTCGAATGTTGTTGAAACTGGAGTTTTGCTGGCTGGCAGGCGATCTTGCCTGAAGTTAATTCAATTTTGATAGTTCATGACCAATTTTAATTAGTCATGATGAATGATTTCATATAATTTTTCTCTAATTGAATTTATTTCTTTGGTAGAGGACATTTTAGATGGAAAAATGAAGAGTTCAAAAACCGCTAAAAAGAAAGGAGGATTAGGGAATGGAAGTCGCAAAGCTCTCAATGACATAACAAACAAATCGTCCCTTCGTCATGAAGCATCTTCGAAGAAAATGAATATACCAAAAGAGGAACTTAATGTAGCCGGAGAAATGTTTTTGCATGATCACAGAAAGTGCATCGAGGCACAAAAAAGTGCACTGAATAGTTTTTACGTGGACTTGGTTCTTCCAGGACAAGGTGATTATACTCGATTCTCATTTCAATATTATTTCATTAGCAATTTGATCCTCTCTTTTCACATACATGTTTTGACTTGGTAGTCAGTTTTTTTTCCTGTTTGAAAGATGATCCAAAGCAGTGAATACACTGCTACTTTCAATTTAATAAGACGTCTGATTTTCTACATTATCTTAATGCACATCGATAATTCCTGGAGTCTCCTTATGTTCTTATTTGTATGTATATTCCAGAATAAATCTGAAGTACATTTTTTGTAATCTTGCTTCTATAGATGACCTCATTTTTCAAGATTCATTAGATGTTTATAATTCAAAGTGGATAGAAAATAGTTTCTGGTTTACTTCAGTTTCCTCTGTGTTTTCATCAAACAAGCACTGTCTTAAAGGATATTTATTGCAGTCAGTGAGTCACCCAAGAGTAAGGACTTGTTTGGAAAAAGTTTCCATCTCAAAATTCTCATCTCATCTCATCCCATATCTTTCCCAAACATCACTCAAACACAAATACTTTCAAACTAATCATTAAAACTTTTCCAAATTAATCATTACAATTTTCTCAAACTTTCAAACAAAAACTAATTCAACTTTTTCAAATCTCTAAACAAAAATTATATTAAAAAATTATATTATAACAATATTGAACTTTATAATATTTTTTATTTAACTTTTCTCTCTCCTTTTTCAAAACTCCATAAAACCAAACTATCTTACTACTATTCACAAACTATCTTATTACTATTTCCAAAGTTCTCATCTCATCTCACTCTCCAAGCTTATCCTAAGGCGCTCCTCCCCATTTAAGAGACAGTAATTGCATTAGGAAATGAATGGAATATGACTTAGTGATGAAATAAGCGGGAAGTAATGGAGTGAGGAACACTTGTCTTGAAAAGTCTCGAATGGTTTTACATCAGACTGAATTTACCTAGTTTGGGTATTGAGGAACCTCACTACTATTTATTATTTTATTATTACTTGTCATCTACTATTTACTACTATTCAATTTTTTATTATTACTTTTTACTATTATTCACAAAATACCTGAAAATAACTCACTAGCCAAACGCAAACTTAGTGTTTTCTTCCCCTTTCTGTAATTTAAATCTGATGCCATTTTTCTCTCATCTTAACTCTCAATTTGTTATAGTCACAAAGTATTCTGCATGCACAGCTCATTAAGCTCATCTTTTTTCTTTTCCCTTTTTTCCTCCTGTGCAGATTCTGTATGTAACGCTGAATGCCAAGAGTTCAAACAAGCAAAGGTGCTGCTTCTTTATCACTTTTCTACCTCTCTACTTTGAGATAATGTAAAATGGAAGGGCATGTCTAGTTTGACACGCACCAATAATTTTGAAAATCTAATTCTGCATACTCCATATCAGTAAGTGCGCATAGAAATGACAATCATCTTTTTTATGAAGATGTGTCGCCAACAAGCTTGGTTTCCTGTGATTTCGTTTTGTCATTCATGCTCTGCAAACTAGCTTCTCCTTACTTTATTATCATCTTATATAAATATCTATTCTTTTTTCTTTTTTTATATAGACTGATCTTGATGGTCAACGCTGCTACCCTGAGCCAGTAGAATTACCCATATCCGAATTTTCTGATCGGTTAGCATCTTCAAAAGAACGGACTTCTCCTCCATATTCTCCAATACATTGGGACTCGCCACCACCCTCCCCTTTTGCAAGGAATTCCGAGGAGGTTGAATTCAGTCTGAAGGCAGAAAGTGATGTTTGAATGTTATTTCTATTTCAATCTCATAGTTGTACTCAATCTCACATTACATGCTAGTGATTCCTCCGGTTTTCATGTGCTGTATATTACTGAATTGTTCAAGAGAAGATGACACAAAAAGTACAATTATGTTTGACGCTTAAAACACTAGGGGAGTAAGGGGGGAACTGGAAACTAGGCTTTGGTGGATAAACTCCTTGTCTCATTACACTGGAACTGCCCAACGAGAGTACAGCTAAACACTCTTGGTCTGGGTACCAAGAGTACCTTGACTACTTTCAAATATTTTTACTACTATTCTTTACTTTATTATTACTTTTTACCTATTTTTTTTACTATTCATTACCTTTTATCTATTTTTTACTACTATTCAATATTCTATTATTATTTTTTTGTTACTTTTTAAACTACTATTCTCAAACTATTATATTCACCTTTAGATTTTTGAAAAATTCAACTCATTATCTTCAACACTACACATGATTTTTTTTTTTTTTTCTCTTACCAAATGTGTGGGGTATGGATGACGAGTAAAAGAACTCAATTAGTTGAAGAGGAATAAAACTAAAAAAAAATTTAAAAAATAAAATTAAGTTTTGTGTACTTTAAAAAAAAAAAAGAATGATAAATCTCGAACCTATATGAAAAATCTTTTTTTTTTTTTTTTATCGTGTAGTTCACGTTTTTCAAAATGATTAAATGAAACTTACACACTTTAAAATTACATCTAACAATACTCGAAAAAGGAAATAATTTAGAGTGGAAATACTTCTAATGGCATCATTCTAAGCGGATAATGCGACCTATCTAGCGAGATTGTGCTTACTAAAGTTGACATTTTGTATTTTAGTTGTTCAAGACGAGCTTCCTAATGTTTATAGAGTTTGTTTCCGTAACTGTAAGTTGATTAGAGTTAAAAGTTCATGGTATATTTGAATAGAAGGAAACTAGGTTTACCAAAATGAAAATAAACAATTCCAAATTAAAGCCTTAGGAGTGAGAAGGCTTGGCTTTCTTTGAAGCCGTTTTATGTGATTCTTTGATTATGAATAGGAGGAGAGCATGAAGAGGGTGGAAATCGGAAATCCACAGTACAATTGAGAGCTCTTTCAAAAATATTCATTCATGAACAAGTAACCGACTTACCCATAACATTACATCTTCCATGTACATCAACATATTGTGTATAACAAACCAAGTCAGGCAAAGACTTGTGCAGTTTCTACATCTCGCTGGTAAGTTTTTTGATTAAAGACCTTTTCAATATTTCAACTTAAAATAAAACATGATAGCCAGGTAGCAGGATTGGAGGATTAAACAAACATGTTCATATAAACTTATCGCAAAGAGGTGAACTCAAAGAGAATTGGATCACTTCTTCCTGCTCAGTGCTGCAGCAATCCCACCAGCAACCAGTCCGACACCAGCTGCAGCAATGCCTATGCCAATAGCACCATCTAAATTCACACCGAACAGGGGGGCAAGCAAGTTAGCATTTGTTATGCTCCAAGTCAAAATAGTAATGGAGAAGAGGAAGGTAAGATTGATTGTTACCTTTTTTGATCCGGCCTTCAATTGTTTTTTTAAGGGTCTGCGCCTGTCTCCAATCAGGTGCGATCTACCAAAAGAAACATGCAACAACCAAGTTCAGGAGTTATTATATTGGTAAATCAGGAGACGTTTTGACAATCTTAGATTTGAAGATGAAATAACTCAAGGTAAATGAAGCAAATGGTCATTAGCATAGGTTTGCCAGTTAGAAGATCATATCAGGAGAGCAGTGATCAGACCACTAAACATTGCTCCACAAGCTCCCTACTTCTCGAGTAGTCACCACTTCTGTAATGCCCAACAGCGAGAAGATAAAGCTTCTCTCTTTTTTGCAGAGGGCTGTTAGTACCGGCCAAAGAAGCTGCCAAGACAAGTTTTGCAGAAGTTATCAAACAAACTAAGCTCAGCACACAGCAGAAACTCTAACATCAAATATTCAAGAATCAAGGCCATTCAGGCAAGTTGCATTTCTTGGCTAAAGAGGCTCAAAGGAAGGAGAGGGACACATGCGCCCAAACACAAAGAGAGAGATATAGAGGAGCATGGTTCTATATATATGTCCACCTTCAAGCATTGCTATCCCACGTTGTACATCTTCAGGTCGTCTAGAGTGAACAAGAGCCCATGATAAACGCATGATACATTCTTTGAAAAACTCATCAGAGGAACCTTTTTCAGCCTCAGCAACCTCTCTCTCACAGGTCTGCAGATTCACAAGTTCAGAAGACAAACATAGGAAAGGGATCAACCAAAAAAAATCATGTAAGTGAGATCAATATGACTGCTAAAAGTTGAATACTGTACATGATACATTCCAAAGGAAAGGGCTGAATTATGCATCAAAATGTTGAGCAGTTCTTAACACTATCAAACGATGCACTAAAAGATTTTTTTCTGTATAATAGTCTGTAGCTAACTTTTGGTTCATCTATTAAGCATTACAAATATAACCATCAAGCGGCCCCTTACTAGAAACAAATTCAAACAGTAAGAATCAACAAGGATCTGCCAGACTGCCACGGACATATCTCAATTATATAATAAGTGACACAGAAAACTTCCACAACTCACACAAGAATTAGAGTTCCAAGTATTATAAGGAACATTGAGGCACTTCCCACAGATCTAACATCAAAATCTGTTATAAAAGGAAGAACAGACTACAAGAATTAGATTCTCTAAACATAACAAGAGAGCAATATGTCAGTGTGAAAAATAAATGGACACAAATCTAATCGTATAGAATGATTTTCAACAAGTGCGCACAAAAAAAAAGTAGGAAAGGGAAAAAAATGTATTACGAGCCTAGCAATCATCCCTACCCCAATAATGACCACTTACAGACAAGTCTATTTCTGTGACAAATACACCAAAGTCAGAGTTCCATAATTCATAAGACCCCAATCAATGTTTATTTATGTTGAGTTGATGACTTTAAACAAATTGACAAAAAGATTGATAATCAACCCCCATATTTTTGGGACTCCAGAGAAAAAAGCCTCGTCAGAAATTCTAAGAAATTACAAACAAGTTAGAACTTCAAGCTGCATCGTCCAGGTCATGAAACTGACATTGTGATCTAAAATCGGACAAAATGACTAGAAATGACTACGAATATCCAAACCCTTAGCTAAACCATCTCACTACAATTTCAGGATGCAAATTTCCTGGCAGATATTTGGCTATTCAATTAAAGCATAAAACAGAGGCAACTATTTTATTGGACCCAGATCTCCATTCATCTAGATCTTCAGCTATTGCAAAGCGTTCGATGGAATCCCGCAATGAAAGTCAGTTAAATTTGTAATCTTTCTATGGAGAGGGAACCGCGGTGAAAGGAAGTATGAAAAAGAAAATAGAGCTTACAATGACGACGTCGTTGTCGCACCAGGGGATATTGTCACCGCCGGAGAAGAAATTAGAGACGGAGTCGAAGAACTTCCCGATCTTAGCTTCCATTTCAATTTTCAGCTTTGAAAACTACAACACTGCAGGAGGAGGATAGCGTGTAACGTGAGCGAGAGGCCGATAAATAGAGAGCGCCAATCAAATTTATTTATTTTTTCTGAATAAAAAATTTTAATTACTTTAAGGCCAAGTCTTTTTTTTTTTTTTTTTTAATGGAACTTAAGGGCCAAGTTATTTCGCTTTATATTTTTGTAGTTATTTTGTTATCAAATCGTAGATTACATCATTTATATTAAAATTTAAAATTTATCATTTAAATCAAATTATAATATATAAGTACTTTATTAGATATGCTCTACACATCAAATTAAAAATAAAGAGATTTAAGTCAGCAGATTTGTTTTTTTTTTTTTCCTGAATTGTTGGATAATTTATATATTGCAGCAAGTATACATTTATCAGCTATTATGGGATTTTACCATATACATCCCTGGGTGAAATATTGTAAATGACCAAGCATATTAAGGGAGATGGTATATCAGGATTTTTTTCTCAGATTGAAGTCAGGTTGTAATTTGTTGTATTGTAAGGCTACTACTGTTGAGGCAAGAGTTTAATATGATCATAACATCATGTATTCTATCTTTTTAGGTCTTTTTCATTCAGTCCTGAAAATCTCCTGATATAGAGAGGCTACCGGAATAGCTGGTGCTTCATTTCTAGTCAGATCAAAATGAGTTATCTCATACATTAATGCAATGGAGCTATCAAGAGATTTAATTTGGAGGAAAGTTGATCCTCGTAAATCTAGAACTATAGTTGTTATATGGGTTATACAATAGTATGCACAATCATGATGATGACCTTCTTCTCCTTCCCACACAATAAACGTTAATGTATTTCCATTTCCTTCAATGAACAGTGAAACATGCACGAGTGTTGTAAATATTGATATAGAAATTATGTTATATGGTTGTGAGCGTATTTTGAAATAATTTTGCCATATATCTCACCTGGGTATCAACCAATTATTCACTCCTTAATGCAAACAATTTACGGCAAAATGTAGACAATCCCAAAATATTGTCTACGGTCTCAGCTTAGTAGAGAAAACTTGCTTTTCCCAAGAGCTAGCAATTGTGGGAAAAATTATATACCAAAATAATGACAAGCTTTTACAAGAGGATACTTTCATGGAGAATAACTGATTTACATGGAATGTGGTTGTGGAAATAAGTATAAAATTGGTTTTATTTAAAATGCATTTCCTATTGATTACCTTCATGAATATCACTATTTCCTACGTATGAGGTTTTGTGGGGAAAAAGTAATTCAGCATTATTAAGTATTTTCCACAAAAATTAAGTAATTCCCACCATCACAATCATGGGTAATCAGCGAAGATGTTTAAAAAACATGCTTATTTCCCACCAAAGCTATTAGTGGCTAATAGTAATAGCCACCAAATGTTTTGGCAGGACGTGCTCCTATACCCATGAGATTGAAAGAAATGAAAAATTGATTTTTGAGACGAAGGTTGAAGGCTTTTTACGTAGAATGTGCTGTGAAAAAAATACGTGTAATCCCTACGAGTTAGAATCATCGTGGGGAATAATACTTTTTGAGGTGAATTATACGCCACAAGTCTCCCACAGATAAAATTGGGTAGAAAAGACGTTGTTCTCACAAAAAGAGACCTTTTTGCCATGAATCTCCTTGAAAAGGCACGGTATTTCTTGTAGTGAATTAATTCAAGCATATCTAACAAAATCAAAACTCAAACTTACTTTTCATAACTTTTTATGTCCTCTTTCTTTTTCATATAGCTGACAAATTGTCCACGGAAATCTGAATTTGAAGATCCCGAAACGGTCAAAAGGAGCAATGCTTTTATAGAACTTTGAATTAGCATCATCTGGACATACTGAATTTGGGAGAGACGTGCATGAGTGCATGAGCGTGGAGACATGCATGCATGGAGTCTGATCCTTGGTTCCCACCGGTTTGGTTTTTTTGGGCCCGTTTCGAAGTATTTGGACCCACATCTTGGATATTGTGTAAAATTAACAAATGTGTTGGTCTTCATAATCTATTTGGCTTGTCTGAAAATTTCTAAATCAAGTATTTAATAAATATTAATGGGCCTCAACTCAAATCTAAACTAGTCAAATCTTGTCTTGTAAATTTTTGAGCCAATTCCAAGCTAAAAAGATCGCACTTTTGTCTCTCAAATAACTTTAACCTAATGATCAAGCCCAATAAAAATTCATACTTTGCCAAAATAAAATAAAAATAAAAATTTGAGCCGATAGCCTATTCCCAAATTACTCGTTAAATTCCAAGTGGACTTTTCATACATGTAAATCTAAAAAAATTTGGAATCGAGCTTCGTGCTGGACCCAGGTGTTACACCCACCCCATTGAATCTTGTATCTTTGTAACCACATAGTTAATCTATGTTATGCTTACCTTAAAAACAAGAAAAATAAAGAAGGCAGAATGAACCATAGCTACTTGCTAAGAAAAAAAGAAAAGAAAAAAGAGAGCATTCTTCAATCCAAATGAGGCCAAGTATTCATCGTATAAAATGTTTATTTATCTTCTGCTTGGCCAAAGAAAAATTAAGAGAAAATGAAAGATGCCCAAACAGAAACTTATAACGGTGACAATAGAAAGGGAAACCCTTTGAACCAAGAAGTGAAAAAATAAATGATAAAAAGAAAAAGAGGAAAGAATCAGCATGAAAATTTTCCTTTGGTGTGAAGAGAATAATTAGGTCAGCATATATGGCAAGTACTTCAAAAGCTCAAAGCACCAAATAATGAAATATCCACAGCACAACAAATGCTGATTTATTTTATTTTTTGCTACTCTAGGAACCCAACAAAGTAACTAGAACATACACTGGCAACTTACACTCAAAAACTGTTGATTTTCCCTCATTTTCATAGACATCACAACAATACCATGTCTGCCACTTCAGAACTTCCTTTCAAAGATACCCTTTTACCTTTATCAGAGGTAGCAACAAGTTATAACTTTACAACCACATGTTCAAGCAAAATAGCACGTAATTGCTCTAATAGTACATCACAGGCCAGAATCTTTAAAAAGATAACAAGATTTAGATTAAAGGATATGAATGATACCACTAATCAAGAGAATATCATCAATGCCCTTTGACTTGAACTCCTCTGCCCTTTTGTGTTTGCCACACACAAAAGCAATCAACTTAATAAAACACACGTACAGTCCCTGATTTAAAAAATAGTTAAATTAGACCCTAAACTACATGTCAATACAACTTAATTCAAGCAAGCATATCTAACAAAATCAAAACTCAAACTTACTACATTTCCAGTGCCTCTGAGCCAACAAAAAGAAAAAAAGAAAAGGCCTTAATTTGTAACAACTGACATGCATTAATACAGACCTTAAATGAATGGGCACTCTCCAGGCATGCATTCAATGGATAAAACCCCAAACATATCTGATCTCAATCCCAATCCCTCCCCCTCCCAATCCCAATAATGAACTTGATGTTGTCAACTGAAAGAAAAATGTGATCTTGAGCACAATACAAACTTACTGCTAAGATGTTGTCAATTTCATTCTGTACCCTCCAGTTTAAACAATCCACCCACTGCAACATCATACAGATATAACATTTGTCGTTAGTATAAAAAGGATGTAGTAACGAAATGCTTAACGGGCACAAACAACTTCCCCACCTCCACCCCAGCGGACAAAATGGTGTTCGCGAAGGAGATGATCTGAATCCCCAACACCTGCAAGTGCGCCAATGGGACGACGACAGTGAGCGGCGAATTGGATTTGGAAGGCTAGGGTTCTCATCCATGGGATTTGGAGGCTAGGCTTCGAGAGAACTGAAAAGATAAGAACAAATTTATAGTTCGGTTGGTTTAACACCCGAAGAACAAACCCGATACTAGCTGGGTTCAGGAACTGACTTTATAATAATCCGACACATGCCGATTCGGATCGATTACGCCGGCTCACTCGGGTCGCGGAACATATCCACATAATGTTCCACATATTTATACATATATATATTTCGAATGAACATTTCCACATCACTTTTCATTTCAAATGATGAAAATCCATAGAACGTGATATGTCTTTATTTCTCATAGAGGCAAAAAATAGTCGATGGCAATCTGAATTTGAAGAACCCAAACGGCCAAAAGGAGCAATGCTATTAAAGAACTTTGAATTAGCATCATCTCGACACACCAAATGCACCCCGCATTCTTTCACTTCTAGGGGATAAGAGCACGATCTTGTTTCAAATGAAATCTTAATGACCCTCTGTATATCTAAAAACTGCAAAACCGCCGGTATATACACCCAGAATCCAATTGGCTTACCAAAATAGACGTCCAAGGGAGGAGTTATTAATCCGGAACAATGATATTTCACACAATCTTCTTTATCCGTCTCAAACACTAATGTATGCCACACGGTCATCACTGACCAGTCCACAATTGATCCCTTGAATAACGAAAGAAATTGAAGTATGTCCATAATCAATGGAAACGAATTGATCAAAACCAGGGACAAAAAAGAAAACACACCCCATCTCCGGATTCGAATTAGCATCCAAATCTATCTTTACAGAGGAGCCATTACTTTTATACTGGACCCACTCCGGGATATGGAATCCCATCGACCATCTACTTATCATCGTCTGTAAAAACAACCCCAACAAAAAGAGATGTTAATTACAGCAAAAATAAAGCAATTGCAAGGCGATGATTAATTTTTCTATTTGTGAAATGAAATACTTTTTTATTAAAGCATTTTTCTGACATATTTTATTTGTTTCTAAAGAAAAGAATGAGAGAACTCACCAAATCGTCATCTAAAGCCGAAACAACTCCACCTGCCATGTCTAAAATATTTTCTCCTTTGCTGTCAAAATCAATGTACGCTGCTCCTACGTGATCATATATTCCTTCCTTCTGATATTCTACAAGTGATCCGATATCATAGATGGGATCTCTTGATTTAAGTCGCATCAACTTGCGCCCGTGAAAATAAAACCAAACGTCATCGATGCTCTTGGGCATTAGATTGACAGATGGTATTTGTGTTATGGCAGTTTCCTCTGCCCAAAGATCGGTCAGGCATACCAAACTACTCAGGTCTGGTAACTTCTCAAGGCTTGAGCATTTGATAAGTGCCAATGCTTTTAATTGTTTGAGACTTCCGATGGATGGGTGGAGCTCACACAAGCTTCTACAACCTTCCAGGTTGATTTTCTCAAGATTTGGGGCTCCAGTCAAATCTGGTATTTCAATCAAGTTCTCAGAATAACTCAGATCAAATTCCTTCAAATTGTCTAAAACCTGTTATAAACAAGTAGTTAATTGAATCAAAATATAAATATTTTAACTTGTTTGGAAAATTAACGGGGAATTATTAAGAAGAAGACGTATTTATACGAGTGAGAAACTTACCATCGACCCCTTCCATAGTTGTTTGATACGGCTGCCACTAATCCTTAGTACAATAAGATTTTCAGGTTGGAAACTGCTAGGCAAGGATTTCGAATGATATCCAGGCCACTCTAGAAATCGCAACTCATTGGTTGGCATGTATTTTAAAGGATTTCCACGCCATTTTAAAGTTCGAGAATCATGGAATTTAAGATATCTCAATTTTCTCATCTTTGAAAATGCTTTGGCGTTGAGTCTCTGATCCTTAATTTCGGCACAAAAATCCACGACTATGGCTTTAGTTGCATCAGTTCCCTGGTAACCAAGAACAACAGGTTAGAAAGAATTAGGATGAAAATAAACCTTTTTATATTAATATCTACACTAATCAACTTACAGTATCATTCTTCAATACGTGATAGAGATCCTCCACACGAAACAGTCTACTACGTCGTCCAGGTTCTTCAGGGCATTCGCGGCGAACTATTTCCCTGCCCAGTGTTTTTAGCAAATCATGCATGGACAACCATCCATATTTTGATTTGCTTATGAGGGACTTCTCGAAGAGAACATCAAGGTCGATGCGATAACGACCAAAACTTTCTAATAACATCTTAGAAAATATGTCCTGTCCTCCGAAGAAACACGCCATATCCAAAAATAACTCTTTTTGCAATTCCTGCAGCCCATCAAAACTTATTTGAAGTACATCCATAATTTCTTTATTAGGATTTGCTTCTAGTTGATCCCTAGCACTTTTCCAGGCATCTATTGTTCTCCCAAATAAGAAGGAACCTAAAACTTTTAGAGCTAAAGGAAGGCCTTGAGCATAATTCACAAAGTCCATAGATAGATCCTTGTAATTCTCCCTTGGATGGGTTTTATTGAAAGCTGACAAACTAAAGAGTTGCAAAGCTTTCTCTATTTCAAGCTGCTCAACCTTATAGATATCATTCACTTTATGTTTTATCAACATATGACTATCTCTGCATGTTATAATCACCCTACTCCCTGGACCAAACCATTTCCGATCCCCTGCTAATGCCGTCAGTTGCTCGTCACTATCCACATCATCGAGGACAATAAAAACCCTTTTATTCTGCAGCATCTTTATTATCATCCCAATTCCCTGGTGATGATTGTATACACGTATTTTCTCTTGCATGATTGTAGAAAGGAGTTCTTTTTGTAAAGAAGCTAGATCACGAGCAGTAGTAGATTTTTCTCTAATACAAGGAATAAAGCTGCTTCCTTCAAATCGGCAATTAGAATTAGAAACTCGATCATAAATTATTTCGGCCAGAGTGGTTTTACCAACGCCACCCATCCCATGAATTCCTACAAAGCGAACATCGTTCGATTCCATATCCAATAACTCCATCATTTTGTCTACATGGGCGTCTATTGCTACAAGTTTATCGTAATCATGACGTGAGTATCTAGAATTCAACTCATTAGATATACGTCCACAGATTTTTTGTATAATTGTTGATTCGTACCTGTAAATTGATAGAACAATTAATATTGACTAGACCACACGATCAAAAAAAAAAAAAAAAAAAGGCTTTAGCTGATAATTAGCACTGTTTATTAGAGAAAGCAAAACACTTAAAATTCATACTTCAATATTTTCCCTCTTGCAACACTCGAGCTGTCAGACCAGATCACAATGTAAACTTTTTAAAAATTATAAATGTCAGAATTTAAGTAACTAGATAGATGTTAATTGCTTGCTATCTGTCAATGGAAGAAGAAAAGAGGAAATGTTACTTGTCATGATCTATGTGCCATCCAGCGATACTACCGGCTTTTCTCAAAGCATTTCTCCACGTATCCATATCTTTCTTGTCTATCTTGGGATCTTTTTCATGTGCAGCGAACGCTTCTGCAAAAGACTCACTCTGCTTTTTTATGTCAGAAGGATCCACATGGTAGAAAATAGGAAGAATTGTGAGCCTTTTCTTTTCCTCCCATTCAACGATCTCAGCAAGTTCCATGAGGCACCATTTGGAAAAAGCGTAATTTGCTGAAAAAATGACCATCGCGTATTGTGAATCTTGAATTGCTTTCAGAAGCGCTTGAGAAATGTATTCTCCTCGCTGGAGTGCTTCATCATCCCTAAATACGAGAATGCCTTTCCGTTTTAAATCAACATATAGATGATCCGTAAAATTCGTGCGAGTGTCTTTGCCATGGAAACTCAGGAAAACTTCATATTTGCATCGAGGCGTCGAGGAAGAAGATGGGGAAGAAGTTATGATTTTTTCATCTTCTTCCGAACAAGATGAATTGTCTCTTTTTCTTTTCTTAGTATCTTCGGAAGTAGATGAAGAGGGTGTTTGAGTGGCCATGAATGCAATGCGAGAGATTGAGAAGCTTAATTGTGGAAGCTGGGAATATTGGTAATTTGCGGACTTTTAGACAATGAGAAGAACACTGAAGATATCATGTGGAAAGCGCTGTTTATGTTAACCCATCACAGGGCCTTATCGCATACGAAGGAAGGTTCTGCGCAACTTCTCTCATCTTGTACTTAATAGGGTGATGGCAAAAATGTAAATTGATTTGGTAAAGCTGTTGACTGACTTGGACAAAATGTAAATTAATTAATTAATTTAATTAAGAATACAAAAAACTTTGCCTCGTAAAGCAAGAAAGAGTTCTATCATTGCTTGCTTAAAATTATTAGCGATAGAAATTGAAACATCATGCATCGACATAGCACGCGGTCTACTCTCAAAAGTCGACGATGGACAGCTTTCTCCTTTCGTAGTCATCAACATTAATAATGAAAGAAATTTAAAAAACGACATTGGTCCGATTTAGGTTGCGTTTGGTTATTTAATTTTTTATTTTTTATTTCTCATTTCTCAAAATTTAAAAAATATTTAACTCAAATTATCTTATTATTATTCACAAACTATTTTATTATTATTTATAAAATTCTCATCTTATCTCACTCTCCAAACAAGTCCTAAATTTTCTTTTCCTTTTACGTTTAATTGTTGAGGCTACATGTTTTGTATTTCACACTATTCGTGCGTGACACTCAAAATAAATAAATAAAAAATTTAGTCACAAGAAAATTATATAAAATAAACTCATAAACTAACATGATTTAATGCGATATGTCATATTATAAAATTATTTTTATATCTAATGAATCACATAAAAGTACGCCAATTTATAAATTTACTTTTGTATAGTCTCTTTAAATTTGTATTACTTCTCATATAAATAAGGTGACCCATTTTGGCACATTTTCCTTGTTCTCTCCCTTGGTTTTTAAAAGCAATCTTACGTGTCTGCGATAACACAAACAGGTCAAGTATCTGCGGAGAGTTCCGGAAGGGAAGAACTGTTTTCCTAGAATGCAGGAAAGTAGTGCCGCAAACATAAGAAAAGGCCGTACTAGATAATTCAACTGATCATACCACAACGTACAGCCAGTATCAGATAGAAATTATATAGAAAATTTGACAATGATTTAAAGGATAATTTCCATGAATTTCCCAGCACCCATGAAAATAACACCACAACAAAAGGTTTGCCTTTCAAGAAATAAATTATGCGCTCTTCACATACTGTCCAAGGCCAAAGGGCAATTGATCACATCAAAGCTCAAAGCACAGACAATTAATCCATCTAAAAGTCCTTAATATGACTTCCCACAATGTATCAGGCTTCCAGCGCCCAAGAAAAGACCAAAAATGGCGGCACTGCCTAGTGTTGTTTGTCCAATGTACCTGATCTTCATTAGTCCTGGTACCTGCATATCCAAATAATTATTTATTACATGAAATATAATTATAAAAGCAATTGCAAATATTGACATCCAAACTGAATTACTTTATCAATTGACAATCATGGGTAATATAAATATGTTTTCTGTATGCAGAAGATCAGCTGTAGACTCATGGAGAAGGTGATTTCCCAGTTTTTTCTTTTTTTATAAGTGAAGGTGATTTCACAGTTGTGCATCCAAAAGTATGTTTTATACAAATATAAATATATTAATCAAAGATAACTTTCCTTCTTAGCTCTATAATCATCTGGCTGCACAAATCAATATTTTTCCTAGGGGTCTACCAATGAGGATAAATCATCTGGCTACACAAATCAAGTTTAGCTAAGATATTGATTCATGTTGAAAAATTTAAATATAGGCAATGGGTTGCCAGGAAGAAGAGCGGCTACCAATGAGGATATCTCATCCAGTCAATGTTTTACCAGTATTTTACACAGTACTTCCTAACTTGGGTTTTGGTTATTGCATGACCCTTAAGATATGGAATGCACAGATGAGTCCAAATTATACTAACAGGATCGGATCAAAATCAGACTAAGGCAGCCAACCCAAAGCTGGAGAAGAAAGGGAAAAAGACACGAAGAAAACAAAAGAAAGTCACCCAATATTCATAAGGCCACGAAGGTGCAGTCCAGTGAAGATCTAGTGGGCCCGTGGCTCTTAGTTTCACTCAGTTTTTTTTATTGGCAACGGGTGTCCGAGAACAGAGCCCGACTAATATCGGGGGTGCATAGACCCTTAGCAAGGAGTTTCCTACAAGTGCACATCAGGTAATTCAAGAGAAAGTTCCCCAATCCGATGGCCCCAAAAAATTGTTTGCACTCAAAGATTTGAACCTTATACCTAGAGGGAGTAAACCACCAATACCAAGGCCTTTCTTTATCACTTAAGCCAACCTCTTGGGTTTGGCTCTTAGTTTTACTCTTAATCTTACAAGATAATAAACTTCTCCATGCATCACACTATTCAACATGCTATGGTAATTACCATCTTTATTTGGCATGGGTTAACAAATGGATTTTACTAGACTTAGAACAGCTTATAAACAAATCTGTAGCATAAATTTTTAAATCAGCACTTCAATATGCTGAACTTCAATATACATACATGAATTTTAGACTTTATCAATATTCAATATTTCCACCTTTTAAACCTTCCGTGAGACTGCCTTTTCCTTATGACAAAATTTTAATCACTATAATGGTACAAATTTTTTTCATATTTTTCATATCTAGTTTCCAATTAGTGGGCTTTGTGTGTGATCTTGGCCACACCAATGCCACCATACAAGCCATTATTTCACCCCCACAATCTATTAATCATCCATGATAAGGTTCAAAACATTTAGCTGAGGCTTTTGTGCTGCAAGCAGGCTCTTTATAATGCCAGTTATTTGTTTCTAAGCAGAACAAACCATTCAGGGCAATAACCAAGCCATCAGACTTTCGTATAACAGCTCCAGAAATTGAATCTATATTTCATGGAATGCTAACAGGCTATCTTGCATGAGGATCCAATTTTCTGCATGGACATATTATGCATCTCCTTTTTTTATAAGTGCATTCATTCTCGATGCCGGTTTTATGCATCTCCTACTCATACAAAGTGTGTAAGAACTATGCACAGTAACATGAAAAGGTCGTTTGGGAAGATCATACGCAATGTGGAAAAAAGAGAAAAAAGGAAGAAGAAAGAGTAGTCAAAAGTGAAGTCTACACAATCTCACCAGTTGAAGTTCAAGACAATTACCTTATACCTAATAGCTTCATAAGTGCCATACACAGCACCTGTATATATCACATATGATTAGATAAACAAATAATACAAGAATTATAAATGTAGACTTGCTAGAGGTCAAAGTGAGAAAAAATGAAACTATTTCCATCAAGGTTGGAAATTTATTCCTAATCAGCAGTTTCCAGCGACGGAAATGAATTCTGTTTATGTTTCTTATAACTTAAAAAAAACAATAATTTATATTCAAGCTTCCATGAACTAAATCGAAAAATAAGCACATTTCCAAGAAACTCTTAACATACATAGCTTGACAAACGATATAACCAAGAAAGATAGCGATAGCCCATGCGGTTTACCACAAGGGGGCATGCTTTAAAATGCAGTAAATGAATTCAAGGCTAAATTTTCCTCTTTTCTTAACTCTTAGTTTAATAAAACTTATAGTCAGGTGTAAAATCCATTATGCATCAACATAACGAACAGCAATACATGCACAAAAAATAACAAGTCATCCTGCCACAATTATAGAAGCCGTGAAGTGGGCATTGTTTAGACAATAGGGCTCGCCTGGAAATACACCCCTAAAGATCAAGATTTTAATACTTGGCTACTTGCAACGCCAAAAAGCATTGCTAAAAACCCCCAGGAAAACCAAGAGCAAAATTGGAGAACAAGTATGCAATCCAAGAAAAGAAGCAAAAATACCCCAAAACGAACGGTGAACAATAAGGTTGTTAAGGATCCTCGGAATTGAAAAAAAGAAAGGAAGGAAAGACAGAAACAGATTAGGGTTTTCGAGGAGTAAGCAATAGGGTGGAATTACCAACGGCGCCACCGACAGCACCGCCTACGGCAACGCCGGCGGTCACACGAGCCAAGCAGCTATCCCTTGCCATCCGACGGTTAAAATGAAATCTCTGTCGCGCAGTCTAGTTTGCGGGTTTCGGTTCTTGTCTATCTCAGTAATGGGTTTCGTCCTCTGTGCTGTGTACTGTGTTCAGTCGTGTCTGTCAAGAATGCTAAGGTGTTGAGAAATTGGACGAGGGAGTTGGTGACGGCCTGCGAAGAATGGGATTATCTAATAGAGAAACTTTACAATCCTTCAATATATATAGCCTTTGGATTATGACTAATCTTTCAATATTGTCGAAGAATTTAGGTCTTTTTCATTCTTTGACGACAAGGAAAATATTTCAGACAAAAAAAAATATATCTATATAAATATAAATATATGTAGTAATACTCAATAAATAATATATATATTTATATATATAATTTATAGAAAATTGTTATAAGGGGCCGATACCCCAAATTTTATTATAATACATCGCCTAAAAAAAATCTTACCTTTAACAAGAGAGGAGCCCAAAACCAGACCTTTAAACTATAACCCAAAAAATTATACTAGTTCCAAACTACCAATAAAGTTACTTCAAAAAAAATAATAGTGAGATGAGTTGAGATAGTTTGTGAATAGTAGTAAAATTTATAAGTTAAAATTTATGAATAGTAGTAAGAACGGGAGCCTAAGGACTATTAGGACTATAAAAATTTCGGTCCACACCAAAAAAACCAACAAAATTGCGTAAAGAATTGATCGATCTCAATCTAAGTAAATAGGAAAATTTGATTTTCTGTCCAGTATTGAGGTGGAGTTTTTTCAACTCAAACCAGATTGGACCGACCAAATTTATTATATAAATTTTTATATGATATTTTATAATTTTTTAAAGTAGTTATATAAATTGAAACCAAGTAATTATGTATTTTCTTCTAACTAGTTATAAGTAATTATCTAATCTTATTCTAACATAATTATTTATGCTTAGATTATAAAAAATATTAAAGGTTTAAGAATTTTAAGATAGAGCATTAACTATTAATTACTGATAATACACATACTATTTATATTATTAATTTATTATATTTAATTAAAAGACTTGATTAGTTAAGTTTATACTTAATTAGAATGATTAAATCACTCACGTAAATAAACTTGAAAAAAAAAAAAAGGGACCCAGACCAAACGCACGATAAAGATCGACCGGACTAAACCATAGTAGTTTAGTTTAGACTTTTGGTGGACCGAAAAAATTGGTCTAGTCCAAAACTCTCCTCTAAGACTGATCAGATTAGACAGATTACACTCCTAAGAACTACTGTCGAAAGCAAGGGATTGTAGCTCGATTTAGTATAAAAATACTCAAACTATGATTAGGTAGCAGAGGGAGATTGACAACAGAAAGTATTGCCAAGAGCACCATATGCAACTACACTATCAACCAAAACATTTCCTTCCCAATAAGCATTTAAAATAAAAATCAAAACTCTAACCTATAACATATGTAAATATATAAATTAGAACAAATAGAGGGATAGTTGCCCAATTCAAAGGGTAGTTGGCAACTCTAGAAGTTGTCTTGGCCACCTTGAATGGGTGGTCGTAAAACCTAGAGTCAACATACTCTTCTATCCAAGTTTGTGGAGTATGGAACGAAAACCTTCTTCAATTGCAACTTCAACCATGACAATCTCTTACGAGTGCAGTGAAACTTTGGGTAGACCTCTTCGAGATCTGCTTACAAAAACCATTTTCATGATAGGTCTTCTCTTGAATCACATTGTAGTCTATAAGTCAAGAGAGCATGAGACATGAGCTACTTCGATGGTCCCAATTCCACCCTATATTTTCTTTTTACACTTCTCTGACTATTTAACAACTAGGTTTTAAAATTTTGGGACGATTATAGAGTTCCTGAATCCCCAATAAACTTTAAGGCAAGCAAGAGCATAAGGATGATCTTCATCCCTCCCCAAAAGCCGGCCTCAATAAGGAGAAGAAAACGTTGGAAGGAAGAAACTCATCCAATATCTATGGGTTAGTCTTAGGAGTATGCTCCTCCTAGATTTGAAGTACAAATCTTGGTTGTAAACAATTTTTAGGGGCATAAATATATTGTTTACTCACGGACTACTTTTATTATACTATTTGCTTTTTATTTTATTGCTGTAATTATTGTAAACAGTGCTCCCTTCACTTATAAAATGGAAGCCTGGTATCAGAAAGAGACACCACTTAGTTTTTGGAAAGAAATCATTCCTAGGTATTCTTTCCTCTCATCACCTCCTTCTCTATTCACCTTCCTTCTCTTCTTCTTTCATCTCTTATCCCCCATCTATTATTCTGATATTTACTTTGTTTCAATTGTAATTTATTAAGGCTTGTATTGTGATAAATATTTATATATATATATATATATATGTATATAAACTGATAATTTACATGCTCAGTGTTATAACCTTATATGGGTTCAAAACTTAACTGGAAAAAGACGTACTAAAAAAAGAAAAGAAAAAGGAAAACCCTTCAAAACTTTAGCTTTCTACCCTATCTTTTTCTCTACCACACCATTCTCCCCCTACTTTTTGCATTCTTCCCTCCTCTTAATCCTTTTTTTTTTCCTTATTTTTGGTAACCAATAGACGTCTTTATCCTCAAAATCACGATTTTCTAGTAAAACATTTTAACTCAAATTATTTTATTACTATTCACAGACAATTTCACTATCATTCACAAATATTCTGAAATAATGAGTACGCTCCTCCCAGATTTAAAATTCAAATCTTGGTTGTAAACAATTTTTAGGAGCATATCTCATGGATTAAAAAAAAAACTGATTATTTACTTGCGCTCCTATTAGAGCATTCACATTGGGTTCTCTAAATTTTAGCTAAAAAGGACACTATAATTTTATTCCAAATTTTACTCATCTTTAAAAAACCTTCTACATCTCATTCCCTATCATTTCTCTATTCTATTAAAATAATATTCTTCTATTCTTTCTTTATTACTTTTTTCTCTCACTTCCATTTACAAACTTAACTACTCAATAGTTTTTCTCATGTTTTGAACTATTACTCTAGTGAATATTTTAAACAAAAATTAAAAAAAAAATTTTATGGGTACGATAATATTTTTAAAATTAATATTTTTATATTTTAGTAATTATTTAAATTATTTTTAAAATTATTATTTAAAACTATAATAAATATGAGTATAAAAAAAAGTATAAATGATTGAAAGAAGAATTTATTTTATTTATTAGAATAAAATATTGATAAAATATGATTTAGGAGATGAATAGTGATTCTCTATATATAGGAAATTACTGTTCATTTCCTAAAACAAAAGCCTAAAATGGAAAATGGGATGGAAGGAGTTTTTGAGCTTTTCCCTAAATTCTTCCCTATAATTTAGGGATAACAGGGATGGGATGAAAATGCTCTAACATGGACACGTTATATGGGCTCAAATCTTAACTGGAAACAAGACTGTTAAAAAAACAAGAGGGAGAATCCTTCTGCCCTATCTTTTTCTCTTAATTCTTTTTTTTCTTATCTTTGGTAACCAGTATGCGTCTTTATCCTCAGAATCCCGGCCTTCCAATATACTAGGACTGAACTTCATTGGCTCGCACATGACCAGGTGCACAATTTTTATTTTCAATTCATAAAAAGACCATATAAATAATAATATAAAAGATGTTACAGCACTTTTTTTTTTTTGGGTAATTTCTTCTTCAAAGTCTTGTGGGGTCAGTGCCTCTGATTCGTTTCATCACTGAGCATGCAATAGATGCACCTAAACAACAGAAAGACAAAAACGATGCAAGAAAGCCTGAAAACTAGAAAAGAAAGCAGCATGGCCATTTGTTTTTTGCTACTTTTGATAGTAAAACATGAGAATTCATCCAAAGGTAAAGAGAACTAAGGAAAATAAATTGTAAGAGGGAGGAAGGAGCTGAAATCCATAAAGTATAATCTCCATTCATCAGTGTGACATCTACTTGCATGACAATAAGTTGCCATCAAAGGCAGATTTTAGATTTATATAAGGACCAACATATCAAAATGTATATCTAATCAAGCAGACATCTAATTCATTTTGTGCTAAGATGGATGATTACATTATTAGCAACAAATGGAAGGGGGATCAAAAGATGAATTTGCCTGGAAATGGTACATAACAGCTGCCTTTAATATTGACCCGAACGAATAATATAAAAATGTTGAGAGAAAAATACCTGCAGATATTTTGTTTATGGAATTTACATGGTAGCCACAAGAGCCCGCAACCTTCTACGAATTTACATTTACAATTCTCACTCTCAACCCCCACACAAGGCACATATAGGGAAAAAATTGGAAGGTAAAAATCAAGTTGAAAAAATATCATAGGAAAAAAAAAAAAAAAAAAGCGGAAATACCAAAAACAGATTTTCAAACCCCACTGACTCTCTCCTTATACCAAACCTTGCTGCCTCAAACTTCAAAAGCAGATGGTAGCCAAATCTAATCAATTAGTATGACCCCTCAATAAGTCAAGCTGTAATGTGGAAAAGATAATTTCATTTACAGATGACAATTACCAAATGTTAATGAGCCAAGTCCTCGCTTCCCACGCCAATACTTGACTTGTCAATCATGCGTACGTTGTATTGGTCATATACTCTCGCCCTGTTCTCTGCCCACCACTGTTCTGCTTGTTTCTCACTAAACCGTTTCCGACTGCATCCACCACCATTAGGGAAAAACAAAAAGGTTTACATTTGTCCCAGGTGGAAGATCATGATATGGCAATTCTCAGAACTCACTTAAGGGGTTCATAAGAAATTATTAATCTCCACATATTCAAGGGGTCATAATAGACAACTAGGAATGGGTTCTCAAAAGCAAGGCAAAGTAAAACAGAAAAAAAAAAACCCCCAAAATAAGTTTTTTAAAGCTCTTTGCCAGCTCCTATCTCTTATAACTCTTTGGCAGCTCCTATTACATTTGGAACTCTTTTACCATAGGAGAAGAGGAATATAATTGTCAAGACTAGTAAGAGATGAATTATAGCCTTCCTTTTCCTCTTATTTCTCTTCAAGACTTTGTAAATACTTGTTTGACATCCATGTTTATCAGAAGTATTGCATAATTTTTTAGATGCAAAGGAAACTGAGGATAATGTACCTGAAGCGAACACGCTTAAGATCCTTGGCACCTCCTGGTAGGGATGTAAGTGTAATATACACGCCAGGCTCATCTTGCTCAACCCATTCAGTGTCAAGACGAGATTCACTTTCTTTCATTCTGCTTCCATTTCTAGCTGTTGGGTCTGGATGGGATTGTTTGTTGGGACCTAAACTAAGTTTACTGTTGGTGCTTGATCCATTAAGCAGCTGGATGTTTGATCCAATTGAGTCTTGTTCTTGGAATGCTGCTTGACCATTCATTCGGTCAATAGAAGCATTAGAAACGTCATTGGAAGCGGGACTGGAACCAAAGGAAGCAAGAGAAGGTGATTTGATGCTCCGAGCAGCTCCCACAGGCAGCCTTTCAGCCATGTCCTTCAACTGTTCAGAATAAGAAAAACAAATTTGTTTCAGCAAGATAACTCAACTAATAGCAAATACATAAGGTTTATTTTTTAAAATTTTTATAACGGTAACAGTAACTCCATAAGGTTATCTTATTACTTCTAAAAAAAACTCCAGAAGGTTAACATCAGCTGTTCTTTTAGGCCCACAGTTTGGATATAAAAACACTCTCAACTCAACTCATCTCATCATTACAACTTTTTCAAATTTTCATACAAAATATAATAAACAACTCAACTTTTTCAAATCTCAAAACAATAATAATATTAAAAAATAATATTCTAATAATATTTTATTCAACTCATCTAACACCATCTCATCTCATTTCATCTCACTATCCAAACAAGCCCTCTCTAGAAGATTAATATAAGTTGTCTGACCACTTTACAGGATTTGAGACCTAGATGCAACTCAGCAAATTTTTTGATGCATGCTTAGTAACTCAAATAAAACTTATGTCCACCCCCATTGTTTTTTATTTTTGCAAATGCATATGTGTGGATTGTAAAAATTGAATCTTAATCAAGGATGACAAAGCATTAAAGATTCCATCTGCGCCCTATGAAAACATGCCTTCAAAACAAACCAGCTCATCATTAAAATATCGCTGATAGTAGCGTACACTAGAAACATTTAAAGCCTAATTTTCAAAGGTAGCTCACAAATTTCAGGGAAGGCTAGTCATTTAACACAAAACACTTCTATTGATGCCACGGCAAAGACCAGTTACCAAGCAGAAATTCCCATAACTTTAACCTCATTAATGAAAATATGTTGAAGAGGATGGTGTGACCACTGACAGCTCAATATGCTGTTGAGCTTACACCAAGTGTTAGAGACAGAAAATGGAGGCATTAATGGATCACAATGAAGAATGACTAATTTTCTGTTTCCACGTCCATGAACAGCTATAGCCGAAGTGAATATTTTCTTAAATATAAGTAATGCATACTTTATTAAAAGTGCAGAGGGGCTCAACCTGAGTATGAATGAGGTAGAAAAAGGATACATCCAACTAGCAAAAGAAAAAGATGAAAAATTCTAGAATTATGATTGTTGAAGACTGGCTTTTAACTCCGTCATTGTCCTTCCACAGTCTTCAAAGGTTCAGACATTTTATTCTTGCCAAAGTGAATGTGTTCGAAGAAAGTTAAAATACACCTCAAAATAGCCTCATGAGAACCAACAAAATGCACGATTCAACACTTTTATGGTCTAAAATATTTGGGCAAACAGGCACATTGTTAGCATACATCTTTTTCACTTCTATGGATGCATGTAACTGAAAATAAATACATTTTTTTTTTTTAGGTAAAGTAACTGAAAATAAGTACTTTTTTTTTTTTTATAGGTAAACAAAACTTTAGTAACAGAAAATAAGTACTTTTTTTTTTTTATAGGTAAACAAAACTTTAGTAACAGAAAATAAATACATGCAGTAACAAGGGGTTTTTGGGTCCTCCATAGAAACAACAAAAGGCCAGTCACTTTCTTCTCTGTGACCTATGAACCCACAAACAGAATACTTAAATGAAGTAACTGCAAAGAAAGATAGTATCATCCTAAGTTATGAGAACACATTGGAATAGAAAGGAAAACATCTCTTTCCTGTCGCCATGCAGAACATAAGGTAGATTTTATTGGCATGGTAATCTAAAACAACCCAAAAATTATCATACTAATGCACATAAACATCCATCTTACCTGGGCAGTAAGCGACTTGATGACTTCCTTTGCTGCTTTGCATTTTGCAGTTTCCTCCCCTGCATATGCTATTGCTTCCTTTAGTTGTTTAGTTGTTCTTTCCAGCTCAACTTCATGAAGTTGGGCTTTGCGAGTGAGATTTTCCACCTGAAAGATAAAAACCGGTTGGGACTATGGACAAACATACAACTGAGCAAACATAATATGCTAGATTATTGAAAGAGGAACTACAAGTTATTGCAAGCTAGACATCTCTACTAGAACTATGGTTATGTAAAAGCTCAGAATCAGGTCTTTAAACAAATGGTCACTTCATTCACAATTTTAAAAAGTAATTTGTGCTTTCAATTTGTACAATTTGAATTCTGTCATGAACTCTAGTAAACAAACCCATTTGCTGTAATTTCATTTGACTAATTGCATGAAAAATTTTATTCAATTACCATATTTTTATCGGTAAATAAAAATTTTATTCAATTACCAATGAAATTTGAAGGTACTGGAAATGTTACGTTTATACGGACTCATAATTCTCTTCATTCTAGTCATTATCCGAATTATCCGATTACATGAAAGGAAATACTCAAACAAAGGGAGATATACCATCACCTATACATAGGCACACACCACACACATGGCCCTTTTAGCCATGCGATACAACTTTATTATGGAGTAGGTCTTTTGTTCAACCCATGGGAGGGAGCGACTTTCAGCTGGTGACGGATGCACCCACTGCATGGAAAACATTTACTGTTATATGGCTCCTGCCTACCATGTCAATCTTCTTCTTCTTCTTCTTCTTCTTCTTTTTTTTTTTTTTGATGTCAGGGAACTTCTCCAAGGCAGGGCCCTTCGGACCCACCCATAAAGAATAAACCCCAGTCCCGTGCACCGCACCCTCGGAAGTTTCCTTACACGAAACTGGTTAAATCACTGGTTTTTCACCAGGGGGTGTGGCCCCAAAGGATTGTTTGCACCCATGAGGTGTTGAACCTTGGATCTTGAAGGGAGTGATACCCCAAGACCAAGGCCTTCACCACTTGGGGATACCCCAAGACTAAGACCTTCATCACTTGTGCCAACCCCTTGGGGTTGCCCCTTTAACTTGACGACACAAGTGTCTAATAAAATAGACATTGAAACTTGGCCATAGTTCTTTCTTAAATTTGTCACCCGTCAGTCCAATACCCATTTCACAACAAAAAAAAAAATTAGATGGCTAAAAAGTGGTAGATGCTGTGAGTATATGACCAAATTATCATATGTGATTAAGGAGGAAGAACTGTATACCTGTGATCTTAATTTAACAATCTCCTGGCTAAGACTATCATTTGTTCTTTTTGTGTCATCCACAACAATCTTTGGTGAGGTAAGTCCACCTAGAGTCGGGGTTGGTGTTGTTGAACGAGGTGGGCTGGGCCGCCTTGATATTGGGGATGTTGCTCGAGAAACAATTCTTGATCCAGGAACAGATGCTGAGAAAAACTTTTTGGATGACCCAAACACGGGATTAAAAGATTTAGAAATATTAAGTGCTCCCCACTGGGAACCTCCATTTGGAATAGGCGAGACCCGACTGCTGTTAAATTCTAATTTCTTGTTTTTCTTAGAAGATCGGCTGTCCACCTGCTTCAAGGACTCCATTGAAGACAATCTAGCAAGTTGTCCACGAGATCTAGAATCCAATTTCTCATCTTTCTCAATGAACTCAAGTGAACCTTGATTGATGCTTCCTCTTCTGCTCACTGAAGAATGAGAAGAACCATCACTTTCAATAGCTTTCCTTAGTTTACTGAAACAATTATCGCAAACGCGATAGGGTTTGTTGGGATTTGGTGCCATAGAAGCCTTGAGAGACTTCTTGCTGCTGCATGAATGACAAAAAACAAGTCCACAATTGTAACAATTGTGACGTTTTCTTTTAAAGTTAAATGGCAGGCGACAGCCAGAACACATAGACTGGTCAACTCCGGAGACCCACTTGTGAAGGCATATAGCTGCTGTAAAATGAGTACCACAGGTAATACCTTTGACTTGCTTATCTCTCAGAGCTTCTACTAATGTTGGGGAATTTCTATCATCTATATCCCCATGACCTAAACGACCATTTGCTCCCTTGCCCCAAGTATAGACTTCAGTTCTTGAAGTTAAAACCGCAACATGGTAAGCACCACAAGCTATCTCCTCCACAAAACTCTTGGAGAGCTTTCCTTCAACACGAGCAGGGAGTTTCCCATCAGCTTGGGGATTCCCTAACTGGCCATAAACAGGACTGCCCATTGCATAGACATGGCCAGAGGTTGTAAGGGCAACAGTTATACTATGTCCACACCCAACTCGACAAAAATTGGGTTCAACAAGAGCAGCAACACAGGTAGGCACAAGTTTGGCTTCCTTATCACCATGCCCAAGTCGACCTTTATCTCCATCTCCCCAAGTAAACAGCTTTCCTGAAGAGCAGTTGCTAGAACTTGAATTCCCAACCATGACTTCAACAACTGCAGCAGTATGCCAAACACCACAAGCTGCTCGGACTGTGCGGAGCCCCTTAAGGGATTCCACTTCCCTTGGTATTGAAATACTCTTCCGGTCTCCATGGCCAAGAACACCAAATGTGCCATCTCCGAAAGTAAACAATTGACCTGCAGAGGTTACGACAGCAGTGTGCCAGGGTCCACAAGAGATTGATGAGACATGTATGCCCTCCAAGGGCCCAGTTACTCTCTTTGGGACCCAGTGGCTCACTTCATTTCCATGGCCAAGAAGTCCAAAATTGAAAGTTCCATCACCCCATGTGTACAGATCACCAGAAAGTGTTACAGCACATGTATGGTATTCACCGCAAGCTACAAGCTCAATGTTCATGCTGCTAAGGGCATCGATTAGCTTTGGTTGCAAAACATCAGAGTCGACTCCATGCCCAAGCCTGCCTCCAGATTCCTCCCCCCAGGAGAAAATCTCTCCTTGCTTAGTTACTAAGGCAGCATGCCGTCCACCACAGGCAATGTTCTGGACATCAAGGACTACTGCAGATTCTAAGGCTTTAGGCAACAAAGAATCCATTTTGACACCAGAGCCACTCCCAACTCTATGAGTTCCACCACCTAGAAAACCATCCCCTATGCCTTCGCCCCAAATAAAAACATCACCCAGGGCATCACCATCATCATGACCAGAACCTTGGCTTGATGAGCTAACAGCACTTGATAGACTAACTCTAAAAGCATCCATTGCCATTGCCTTCATGTGACCATGTACACTATCTGAGCCTCCTGATGACACAGAATGGACAGAAGCACTAGCAGAATCTGAAGGGAAGAAACCTTTGGGGGGAACAGCATACAGTATCACATCTGATAATGCTTTATCAAAGCCATTCTTAGGGGGACTTTCATATGGACTATGAAGGCGAAGGTGATCTCCAATATCCTGGATCAATCATATGAAGATTCTCGTAAGTTACATTTTCAAAACACAATGAAAAGAAAGTACGAAACACAATAACCATACCTTCTGCAAGCTCTCATTACTACCAAATGGAGAGTTCAGAGGAGAACTTCTTTGTGTGTATGTTCTAGGACTATTTACTTCGGAAGGAACTCCATCACTCCTTGATTCTGTTCTCCATTTACGGTGATGGCAACGTGAGATTAATGCTTTTAAACCCCTAAACCATACCTCAGCGTCATCTTTATCCTTGCAAATCTGGTTCATGAGGTCAAATCATCAAATTGCAAAACATTTCTTGATAAATAAAACTACAAAACACTTCAACAGAAAATCTTAAAACCAGACAGATATTGCTAAGAGAGAGAGGCTGTGCTAATGAACCAAGGCAACAAAATGCAACCTAGAATAATAATAATGAAACGATTTTTTATTTCTACCTATAACAAAATAATAATGGAAGGAGATAAAAAAAATACAAGGAAATTTATTACCAAATCCAGTGATCTGTCATTATATATGAGCGAAAATGATTGACACTCCTTCTCAGGCTGCGGATACCTTTGAAATATTGGCTGGAAAAAATTGTAACATGCATAATTAGTACAGAGCAGGAAAACTTAACGCAAGTATGAAGCCACCACAGATGGTTACAGGTGAGATGGGAATTTGAAGAATAGATGACAAGTACAAACTGGTACATGTGTGGGCACACAAACAAATCAATGACATATACCACTCATAAGAAATCATCATTATCACCAAGGCCAAAATTTTATTGAGAAATGGAACAGAGAAAAAAGACGACCAATATTACAGCCAAACAAATTTAGCATCCAGACACAGCAAACATCTTGTTCAGGTATGTCTTGGTAAGAGACAGAACCCTATAAGTAGCCATAAGCCAACAGATTCAAAGCAAACTGCAATTAATTTACAGATTCAAGATCCAAGGCAAAGAAACTTTCATTGGAAGAAATGATAGAGTGGATAATAAACAGTTCAACCACAAATAGAACAAGGCGAAACTACCAACTTAAATAAAAATTGGTTGCTAAATTGGATGAAGTCAATTAAAGCTAATGCAAGCCTAGGACAACAATGGCAATGTTTAGCACTATAAATATGTAAAGCAATTAAAATATAAGATATTAGTCAAACAATAAACAATGATAGTTGCCTTAATCTCACAAATGATTTTTGCACCAGAGAAGGGATGAAAAAGTATTAGTTGATTATTAGATAAAAGCTTATCTATCTTTTTTTTTTTTTTATAAGTATATAAAAGCTTATCTATCTTCTACCACCATTGTGGAGTTTAGTTCTCTCTTTCTGGGCACAATTTTGCAGTTGAATTTTATTGTTTTTTAAAAAGCTCACCCACCAGCCAACAGTTCTAAGAAGAAATAGAAGGAGGAGGAAAAGGACACCGCCTAGCCCACCATCATGGCCTTCTCGTCCCAAACAGGGACTGAGGTTGTGGACGTGATCATTCTCCTCCAAGAAAAAGTTTTAGAGATGGGGATGTTAAGGTAGCGTTATCAGGGATGGGGTCTTTGGATTAGGTTTTGAACAGTGTAAATGACATCCATTCAATGGTGGGGACCTCCTGTGAGGGTTACAAGGAGCAGTGCATGGCTCTTATAACAGCCATCAAAGCGAGTCATGTCTTCTTCTTCTTTTTTTTTTATATAAGTAATATCAATGCGAGTCATTTCTAAGAGAATTCAACTTCCAACTCCAAACTAATCTAGAGAGGTAATAGGGAGCTAAAAAGATTGACATGCTCTATTACTTATTATTCCAAAGGCAGAAGCTCAAGCTGTGGAAGAGGCAAGGGAAAGGGTATATCAATTCTTAATGAAGCCAAAGCAGGTGGTTATGTCTAGCAGTCTGGTTTGTGGGGATGTTTTTGTGTGGATTGGTCTTGATGCTAGAACAGTCTGATTGGTGGTATTTTTTGAGGGACTTCCAGCAGTTTTACTTTTGCCGTTAGAGGGTGGATTAATAGTGTGGGGAAGTTTTGTGAGCTTGGCCTTTCTCATATACTTTTCTGTACTTGGTGCACCCTTTGGTTTTGATAAATTTCGACACTTATCAAAAAAATATTTTACCACATATAACACTTATCAAAAAAAATATTTTGTTACATATACCACATTAAAAACAGGATATGATAACCCCTAAAACTACAGCATAGACCATATACACAATATCATCTGGCACATTAAAGACACTTACAGTGCGTTGTCCAGAAATTATTCTAGACACATGGCTTAGTTTCAGGTGCTTCTCCTCTTTCCCCGAGAACCATATTAGGACGGACTCATCCTGAGAGCAATAAGAAAATCAAAGACAACTTTTGCTAGCAAAACCCCCATGTGGCAATTAACAGAAAAACATAATAACTTCTGTTTTATATCCAGAATAAATTAAAACAAACATTAGATTCTTGTGTATTTAAAATTTTTTTATAAGTTGCTTGTGCATTAATCAATGGTTAATAATAAAAAGAATCTAATGAATTGATTCCTGGGATGATGCAGTTCAATTGACTAACATTTCGCTAAACACGATAGGACTAATAATGTTGGCATCTATGGTGAAAATCTCAAAATATGTAAATTTAATTCCTTATGTATCTGGTTCTCCAATTCTCCCACTTAGTATATATTATGCAATCCAATCTTTCCAATCCTTTCCTGTTCATTGTCTTTTTTATCAATTCAGTATACCTGCTATTGAAAACTCAAACTTGTTCATACAACTAAAATGTCAACTGTTAACAGTCATTGCCAAGTGTGTTATCTAACAGTAAACAAAACAACAGATGACATGTCAACTGGATGAGTTCTCTCTAAATACATATGTGTGCACCTGGTGTATCACGAGCTATGTGATTATATTGCTGTAAAATGAAGATAGACAAATAATTGACTGTTATGCACCAAGTTAGCACGGTCATAGATGTTTGGATTGACAATTCCAAACATTTTTTTTTATGAGTATAGGCTACAAATTCTGAAAATTAGATTAAAAAAGTAGCACCATAATGGGTTTTTGTCCAAGGATACAAGGTGTCAAGAGCAAAAGAATAACTCTGACACTGATCTTTCGCAGTCCTCAAAACTACACTGGTCCCTCTCCCTCCATAGACACCATGGTATGCACAATTGGACCATCTTACACATAGCTCCACTTTGATGGTGGCTGAACTGCCCGTTCCAATTGTCAATTGTTGGATTGGCATTCCAAACATTGAAAGAAATACCATTTTTGGAGCTTTTATTTGCAGGATAGATATGTGGTAACTTATCACAGACCTTGCAAAAGAACTATCTCTCCCACCCCCTTCCCACCAAAGTAAAAATACCCACACAAATTTTTGGATCCAGTTAAATACTATAACTTTTTTTTGATAGGTCAGTTAAATAATATAACTATACCTGAAGAATAATATAGATACTAAAAGAAATTATGCAAACCACTTAACTGACTAAATCATTTTTTTTTTTCAGTTCTTACCCGACTAAAACATATTGCAAGACTTGTGACAAGACTTCAAAAAACGTTTTTAAAGGAAATACAAAAGCTTCAGCCTAGAAGCTTGATAACATTCAAAATGATCCCAAATTCCAAATGAAAGACGAATTCCAATAGGCTTGGGCACATAAGTTGAATTCCAATAATTTAATGATTAGATTAAAAAAAGTTCAATAAAACCAGAGGAAGGGGCTAGGAATGCACAGGAAAGTGTAGAAGATTGCATTCACATGGTTAAAATACAGCATTGGGCTTACATTGGAAAGCCGGAATGGACAAAACTTGGGCTTCCCCCTCCTTCCATACTTCAGCAAGCATGCCCCTTTCTTGAGAGCAGTAATGGCCTGTCATAAATATCACCCAAGAGCTTACTTAAGCATATTCAGCACATTTGAAAGCAGGTAATAATTCAACTCAAGTATCAAGTTAAAAACGAAAGTTAAACAGAATATTCAACTAGCTCAGAAGAACATAAAGGACGTGTAGATATTTTAAGAAAAAACTGACATGCATACTATTTAAAGTTTACAAGAACTCTAAAAGTAATGCCTAGTAATACCCACAGACAAGATTCTGGCATAGTATGTATCCTTTGAAGAGAGCCCATCCAACTCAGTTATCCTACCATGAACGGTGAGGTAGCATCCACTTGCACTCCACATCTAAGTGACTAGAATAGACTAGACTCAAACATTTTACAAGCACAAAAAGCACAAAACCACTTGAATATGGATTACCTAGTTGACCCCACTACCTACTCCAGGATTCTATATTGAGATCAAATCAAAAGATTGGCAGCTGGGCAGTGTGGATTCTAGAGAGTATCATCACATGTACTTTTTTCTTTTGGTTTGTTAAAGGGAATTGAACTTTTTTTTCATTGGCACTGAGTGTCCAGAACAAAGTTCCAACTAATCCCTGGAGTAAAGGGAATTCGATCATTTCATACCACATATTTTTATAAGTAAAATTCGGTTTTATTCAATCAAGTAAATAGACGTAGTCCAAGTACACATGAAGTGTACAAAAAAAAAACCTAGTTATAACTAGCCAAATGGATACAATAGCGGAGGCCCATAGAAATAAGGTATGGACTATGGAAAAAGAAACATCTAAGTTCTTCCAAAGAGCATTCCTGGTCTTCAAAACTCCAGCCATTCCATTTAAGCCAAATGCACCACATGAGACATAAAGGAATCATTTTCCACACAGTAGCAATTTGGGGGTTACCCTAAGCCCTATCCAACAAGCAAGAAGACCCACCACCCTCCTAGGCATCACTCGCAATTCCAATCCTATTAACATTCTCGTCCCATAAAACCNAAAAAAAAAAAGATGATGCATCCAATTTATTGATCAACTGTGATAACTCAAATTCCTGAACGTTTCAGAGATGCAACACCAGATTATAGTAATTTGACACATTAAACATCAGTTATAAGCAGTAACCCATAAGTACAACATGAACGCATAGAATTACTTCTTATCGAGAATTATGAGGTTCAGCCAAAAACTTTCTGACAGATCCAATCTTGAAAAGAAGGGAAGGTTTCCACAAACGATTTTCTTTTGGCTTACAAGTGCTGATGGCTCAAATCATTTTCCTGAAGAAGAATATCCTCCAAGGAATACACAAGAATGCAACTCCGACGTCACACTAGAAACTGGATCCCTTTCCAATAAACGGATTCTAGTCATAGGGCCAAAATCCCCGTTTCTTATGCAAATTTAACCTTGTGTCACAGAGTTGTCTCTGTTGCTATCCTAGGGTCATTGGTCATGGCTTTGTTGTTCAACACTATTCTAAAGCCAACTGTGTTTAGAAACCTTCAATATCTGTTCTCACCTTTTTTTTATTGGCACCGGATGTCTAGGAACAATGTCCTGACTAATCCCAGGGGTGCACAAGCCCTCAGTAAGGAGTTTTCCGCAAGTGCACTTTGGGTAATTCAAGAGAGAAATCCCCCAGTCCAATGGCCCCTAGAGATTGTTTGCACCCAAGGGGATTTGAACCTTAGACCGGGGGGGAGCATACCCCCAAGCCCAAGGCCTTTACCACTTGAGCCAACCCCTAGGAGTTAACATCTGTTCTCACCTTCACCAATACTCTGGCTTAGCCATTTAACAAGATATATTTAAGTATACCAAGACACTTGCCTGATGCAATGTACTTTAAGAGTTTTAGACATTTTTCAAAGTAAAAGTTAAATGTGACTTCTAAGTAAATTTCCAAAAAAATTTGGTTAGTCCTAAACTAACAGCAGCGAGTGTTTCATCTCCTAGTTGATGCTAGCTTAATTACTAAAGTCTCTTGGTGTAACCCAAGAGGCCTGGGATCAAATACCACCTACATCCAGGAATGCAGAGCTAAATGGAGATGAGAGAGGTCATCCAACCAATATGTACCTCATAGGTCCATGGGGCCTTATTTATTTATTTTTAAATCTCCTCTAGTCCTCCGCTAACTCAGATACATATCACAAAGGGCAAACGGAATCCCAACATTAGGTGGTTGGCCCCAATGGTGAAAAAGAACATTGTTTGCCAACTATTCAAGAGAGAAAGTCAGTCATTCATCTTTCAGTTCACTCCAACAACTTGAAAATTCATTGGTAAGAAGTCCGTTAAGTATGTTCCAAGTTCAAACAACTTAATCAAAACCCACCCCTAAAAGGATCCAACATTAACAACCAAATTCTACAACTAATTGCACCATCATTATTACAAACCCACTTGAACACATAAAAGCGAGTAAATTAACAGTAAACACAAAAAAAAAAAAAAAAAGAACTCGCAGTGCTTTTTATGCCTGCCCCTATGGGCTAAAAATCAACCAATTCTTGAATTTGAATAATTGGACCAGAGGAGCAAACTAAAGCATCCAAGAAACGTAGGAAAATGAATACCTGCTCGATGTCCCTTTCGACGGGACCAGTCCTACTAAGATCCGAAGCCATCCTATCCGTCTGCGACATCACCCTAAAAAGGAAAACTAAACACCGCTGCCAGTCTTTGACTCACCCATTCTCAAAACCAAAGCTTTCCATTCATCAATTTCATCCAACCACACCTTCCCTCCCCCACTCACCCCCAAATTCACACACTCACTCAGCCCTAAAACCTCATCAAGCCTCGAATCAAGCATTCATACACACTCAGTTCCGCTCCAGTTCGTTCAGTTACGTCTCCGTAACCAGCTGCACTAACCGTACCGCTACTTCGAACTAATTACGGTTCGTGCAGGGAGGGCTGCGAAATAAAATGGAGCGTGCGAGAAGAGTAGCGGCTAGGTTGTGGAAAGAAAATCGATCGAAGAACCTGGTGATCGATATCGATAGGACCCGGAGCTCGAAGTGTGTCTGCGTGCGTGTTTGTCTCTGAGAGAGAGAGAAAATCGGGTCGATAGAGTGCTGGAAAGAGTGGGAAAATCTAGGAAACTATGATCTGATTGATTCCCTCAGGTGAAGAAGAGAGAGAAAGCTAGAGAGAGACAGAGCTTTAACTGCGAAGAGAGAAGGGGGAGAGAGAGAGACAGAGAGAGGAATTATGAAGTTGGGAAAATGCAGTGGTGGCAACAGAGGAAGAAAGAAAAAGAAAATGGGAACAGTGGTGGTGCTTAGGATACTGCCCATCATATCCATCTAAATTTCCTAACTTGACACTTCCCTTTTTCTCGGAAAATTGTTCCTTTCTTTAAAAAAAATAAAAATCTTTATTTCCATGTTTGGATTGTACGAAAATGTGAAAGAAAGAGTTGGATGAGAAAAATATATGTATTTTTGTAGCAGTGTTTCTTTGGGTTAAATGCTCTCAATAATCAAATGACTGTAATTAAAAAACAATTTATAATACAAAAATATAATTCCCAAAAATTAACAATAACAACTCAATCATAAATTACATTGGATAAAATAATATTACTAAGTAAAATAATAATAATAATAATAATATTAACCTAGAGGTGCACAGACGCTCGGTAAAGAATTTCCTACAAATACACTTAGAGAAGTACGATGGGTCATAAAAAGAATTTTAATTCAAGAAGATTCGAACCTTAGATGTAAAGAAGCATACCACCAAAATCAAGGCATTTACTTAAATAAGATAAGCCAACCTTGTTTATTTTCACAAAACTTTTCAACTTATCTCATATCATCTCATCTCATTTAATCATTACAACTTTTTTATATTTTCATACAAAATAAAATAAACAATTCAATTTTTTTAAATCTCAAAATAAAAATAATATTTAAAAAATATATTCTAACATCTCATATCCGAAAACAAACGATGCCTAATTTTCTGGTAATATTCTTTTTAGATCCATCATTTTGTCTTAAAAAATTGGTAATTAGCAGAAGAAAAATGAATGGTGAGAAAGGTAAGAGAGCATCTGGAAAATGGCTGGAGTTCACAATTAGATAGGTCCATGATGCCCTTAGCAAGGGCACTTGTCAATCCACTCTTTGTTGATTGAGACCAACACCATGCTGGTGCACTTTATACAAAAGTGGGTTAGCCACAATTCAGAATTCTGGTCCCTTTTTTTGTCCCAAGTGGTCCTAAAACTTTTTGATTTATCACTTAGTGGGGTGATGTGCTTTGCTTGTCAATAGAAGCTCGACAGCCTCTAGCCCCCCCCCACCACATGAGAGAGAGGCCGAGGCTAAGCCCCAGCCCAAAATCTTTAATCTCCACAAAATGCCAATCACAGATCAAATTGAAGTTAACCCTTCATCCACCTCTAATCTCGTGTCTATCCTTAGCACTTCAAGGAACACATTCCCCTGCCTATCAACACTAGCTGCCTACCATGTTGCTTGTTTGGTCTACTATATCTATCTCATTCATCGACATCTTCCCCTATTTCATTTGTGAGGTTGCGATCGAGTTATAACTCAATCTGGTTCAGGAAAAGTTCATGAATCTTCTATATTTAAACCCTTTTGCTAGATTCTAAAATGGGTTTAATGCTAAAGTTTTGTAGGAAGAACTTACCAATCCGACCATATGAAAATCGCATCAACATAACCAAAGAAAATAAATGAAAAAAAGAGTAATACTATTTAAAAGTATTTACGCTACACATCATCCAAATGACATAATTTAATGTATAATACAGTGGCTCATAGAAAACCACGTTTACTTGGAAAAGGATTTTCAAAAGGGAAACACATTTTCTCAAGAAAAAAAGTAAAATGAGACAAAAAATTGAAACCGGCAAAAGAAGCTAACTATGAGATCCAACTTTGAGCCAAGCATATGCCGGCAAGCATTTAAATGTCCAATGTTATTGGTTTTGTGGTCACTAGCTTTGGAGGCACTTAAATAAAGCAAAACTCCAAGGGCCCATTTCACTAAACAACTCAAGTTTCGAAATAAACACCTAGTCGAAAGTCGGTTTTAAATATAACAAAATTGTATTTATTATTTTGTTATATTTAAAGAGTATTATTATTCTAAATCTTTTATATAACACACTGCTTACGTGATATAATTTGATTTGAAAGATAAATTTTAAAATTTAAATCTAATAAATCAAATATTAACATTTAAATTAAGAAAATGATAGAGATCCCGCTGGGGGATCCCGTTCATTTATCTCGTTCCAATTTTTTTTTTTAGTTTTTTTTAACGTAGTGATTAAGAAAATGTTATTTAATAATATCGTAAATTTTTTTCTTTTTTAAAAAATATTTAAAAGTGTTAAGAAAATGATGTGAAAAAATATTTAAAAATGTTTTTCTTTTTTGTTTTTTTTCACATTAATTTTTTAACACTTCCAAATATTTAAAAAAAAAAAGAAAAAATTACAATATTATTAAACAACATTTTCTTAATCACTATATAAAAAAAAACTAAAAAAAGAAACGAGATGCTTGAACGGGAGGATAACGGGATCCTCCAGCGGGATCCCTAGCATTGCCCTTTAAATTATATAAATAGTGTGCTTTACACATCGACTTAAAAATAAAATAATTCTTTTTACAATTATGTTTTAAACTGAGAGTAATAGAAATTCTTCAAATGTAGTCTATTCACAATGTCTAACTTTTTAAATAGTATCAATCACAACTCACAAGGTCCACAACAAACATTATCGATGGTATTTGTATTTTTAATATCATTCTAATTGAGATCCCTCCTCTTTGGATCCCTCCTCTTGTAATTATAAATAAGATCCCCCCTCTTGTAATTATAATATTTACAAGGATATTAATAATTTATGATAAGAGAAATATTGCTTATCATCCTCACACCACACACCAGCATATGATTTATCATTTTTATATTTTTATTTAAACACACATATTGTTTAAGCAGAAGATTAAAATATCAAATCACATATTGACGTGTAGTGTGAAAATAATAAATAGCATTTATCTTCTATAAGAGAATCATAATATCCATTTATTAAAAGTCGTAAAATTCGGCGTAAAATATATGTTTTATGGAACTCTACCGAGTTCATAATTATGTAATAGGTATTCAATGTTAATGCCGGAAACAGGTTTGGTTGATTTTCACTCTCACATGTATTGTTTTTCATTTCTTAATTATGCCAGGCCTTTCACGTACGTGTAGCATTGATTGCCAACTAAGTATAGAAATTACCCATAGAGATGAAAGATGAACAAATAATTTAGGGAACTTCCAGCTGGAGGCTACTGCTGGAGGCTCTCGCTCCCTTCAAAAATTTTTTTTTTTTAACTTAGTAATTAAGGATTTGTTTTTCAATAATATTTTGGTTTTTTAGTTTTTAAAAAAATATTAAAAAGTGTTAATATATATATATATGAAAAAGCAAAAAAAAAATAAAAAAACCTATGACTAACGGTAACTCCCAGCGGGAGATGAGAGTAGTGACTGTAGAGCCACCTAATAATTTATACAAAAATATACATAGAAAATTCATCTGAACCCTGCCATTGCCATCATCTATCTAGCTAATGTTAAGCATAAAAGCTTACCTCACAGCAATCACTTTGTTGAGAGAACATTTTAAGATGGAGCCCAACATAAGATACTTAATTTATATATATATATGTATATATAAAAATTATTTTTACACACCCAATACATCGCTGATATGTTAAAAAATGATTGATATTATAGATTACACATCGCTGGTGTGTAAACACACCAGTTTACGTACAGTAAAACTCACATTATATATAAATATATATATATATGTATGTGTGGGTGTGGGTGTTGGGAAAGAATCAGGATCCAAAAACCTTTGAAATTATTAGACCATATAAGTCCAACAATGTACCTCAACTTTGCCATTTTTTTGTTCACTTTTCATTGACATGAGACTTAAACCACTCCACCACATGTCACTCAAACTAAAAGAAAATGATGGGCTTGTTTTAAATTGGTGAATTTGACAGACGAGACCTACAACAATAACAATCAAACTCAAGAATGTAAGTTTCGAATATAATATAGGTATATTTCAACTATATAAAAATGTTTATAAAAATCTACAACTTATTTGTCAATATATATATATAGAGTTTTGAAAAATCCGATTCATCAGTCATACACTATACACTTTTTTCTATTTTTTATCTTTTTAATTTTTTTCCTTAACAGATATGTGGTGTAGGACTGCTGAGTAGAAGAACTCTAAAGTTTTAAGATTTAATATAAATAATTTCTTACTAAAATAAGAATTTTTTTAGAAAATGGGCTAAAATGAAATAACTCGTGAACAATTCAAATTTGCTATAAAATAAATTATTTATTCGTGAATATAAAATATAACCTGTGATAGTTCAAGCTCGACAAGTATTGAAACGAAAATTTGTCAATGTTTATTTGAACACAACTCGTTGCTACTCATATTTGCAAAGGGCCTCGGATAGTAGTATTGTTTTGAATTTGGGTCCGGTTTACCTTAAGCCCATGAAGGCATTGGAGGGTGATTAGTGGGCCTAACTTTCCTAAGCTTAGCTTCGCTTATGCATTGCCCAGTTTATGAACCATTTTGAAGAACCCAACCCAATTCTGGTAGAGAAATTATATTTGTAGTATAAGTGTGGTTTGGATAGGGAAATGAGATAAGATGATTTTAGATAAAAGTTAAAAATTAAATAAAATATTATAATTTTTTAATAAATAAAATATTATTAAAATATTATTTTTTAATATTATATTTATTTTACGATTTGAAAAAGTTAAATCGTTTATTATATTTTGTATAGAAGTTTAAGAAAGTTGTAATAATGAGATGAAACAGTAATAATGAGATGAAACACTTTCACTATCCAAACGGGATGACGTGCAAGTCTGTATACTCATTTTGATAAAAGTGAATAAATCTGAAATTTACATAAAAAAATTATTTTCTTAATAATGAATCCTTTTTTTTTTTTTCAAAATAAGTGCATGAAAATTGCATATCTAACTATATTTAGTATTACTTATTAGCTATCTATATTAACCCTTATATCTCTTCTAGTTTTTATCCACACCGTCGATTTTGAAAATAAAAATTACTCGTCAACGTTTTAAATGTTGGAGGTACATACAAGAAATATCAGTACTTAGGTTCCGAATATATATAGAGATAGTTTCATCTCATCTCGTCTAATTATTATAATTTTTTTAAATTTTCACATAACATATAATAAACAATTCAACTTTTCTAAATTCTAAAATAATAATAATATTAAAAAAATAATATTTTAATAATATTTTTATTCAACTTTCTACTTCTATCTAAAATTATCTTATGTCATCTCACTATTTAAACTAGTAAGGAAAATGTTATTTTAACATATCATTTAACAACTTAATATAAACTTGAACAAATTAAATAAAATTTCTTAATATTTTTCCAAATCTCTGGATTTCCTTAAATAAAAATGACTTTTTAACCAACGTCCATTCTTCTAAATATTTCATAAATTTTGAAAAAAAAAAATAATAATATGATCATACGTGAAAAAGATAAATTGAGTTTTCTGTGCCTTTTTATATCCTTTTACACCTTAAAAATCTGTCTTTGTCGGTTAGAATTTTCTCTTCTCCTTTTCCTATTAGGAAACAAAATCAAAAGCTGTACTATTTAATTCAACTCAGAGATCCCACAAACCCCATCACTTGATCTCTACAACTACTATATATAGCCCGGCAAAACCCTCTTTCTTCCTCTCCGATTTTCTTCCGGATTTCTTTTGCTGCGTCTTCCTTTTACTTGTAGTGCAAGAATCGTGCAGTAGTACTCGCTTTCCGCCATGGGTGAGGAGCTTCAAATAGCCATCTTGAGGGCTGAACTGCTCGACACTTTGAGAAACTGGGGTCGACGATACTCGATGTTCGATGGCTCGTATGACCCCCAGACGCTTTCGGAAACGTTGGAACAGCGGCGCATATGGATGGACCCCATGACGGTGGAGTTGGCGTTGTCTCGAGCACGCGAAACGAAGCGCGACTTCAACACCGTGAAGATAGAGGTTGAGCTCCAGGCGACGAGATGCCTGGAGAGGATCTTGTCCAAGGCCTTGGATCCGGCGTTTGCAGGGTCGGAAGAGGTGAAGGTAGAGGAAGATGGGGCGGTTTGTGGGGTTTGTCAAGAAGAGATGCAGGTCGGGGATGAAGGAAGAATGCTTAGGTGCATGCACAAGTTTCATGGCGATTGTATTGTGAAGTGGCTTAGGAATAAGGCTACATGTCCGTTGTGCAGGTACCAGGTTCAAGTCAGAGTTTGAGCTGAATATATAATTATTGTCAGAAAGATCAAGAAGATATGATGATCAAAGTGAATGATGAAAACTGCAAAGTTTCTGTTTTCTTTTCTTTTGTAATTTTCTGTTTACATATAATAATGCTCGAGTTAGCTCCGTGACACTAAAAATATAGTTTGAGCTCTTTTGTAACCCAGTGAAAGTTTAATATCATGGCTTCTAGGGTTTGTTGCAGGTTTATCGCCGAGTAATATTAGATCACAAATTTTATGAGCTGTGACTTTTACATACTTCTTACATAATTCATTAACGTGATTGGCTGCATCATTTTTTTTAATATAAATTAACTATTTTGACCAATCACAATAGAGTGCGCAAAGAATATGCGAAAGTAACTGTATGTAGCAAAACTCATATTAGATATAAGTCTTGAGGCTTGTTTGGGTAACGAGATAAGATGAGAAATTCTTAAGACTTCTTACAATTTCATTTTCAAACATCACTCAAACACATAATGTTTTTCAGAATTTTAAATTTTCAACATTTTCATTTAATTATTACAACTTTTACATACTTTAAAATAAAACATAAAAATCAATACAATTTTTTCAAACTTTAAAATAAAAATAATATTAAAAAATTATGGTCAAATAATTTTTTAGATTTATAATATTTTTATTCATTTTTTTAACTCTCCTTTCCCCAAGACCAATAAAACGTCTTTAACTCAAATAATTTCACCATTATTCACGTAATTCCGAGATACTCAAGCGTTCAAACGAGCCCCATGCAAGTCTCTCGAAAAAAAAGTCCAAAAAAAAAAAAAGGGTGAAGTAGGTCCAACTTATTTTCAAAAGACTTGTTCCTTACTTCAATAATGGTAGTAATGAGGAGTGTTGTAAATATATGCCATTTAAATGGTTTTTTTTTTTAATGTATTAATATTAGGAAGTATGACTAAGAATAACAATATTTAAACTGAGTATTCATTTAAATTTTTCTCTTTGCTGAGTAAAAGGGAAATAAGGGCAACTGGAGGTGGTTTTCCTACCTGAACATGATCATAATACCTTATTCGCTAAAAAACAGGAGGGGCCTAGATGACGGAAAACTGCAAGCACTTCTTTAGGTTGGGTTGGAGCCATCCTTAGACCCCAGCTCTACCAAAGAATTCAATTGATCTTTTTAAGTGACTAATATTAACAATCTAAGGTAAATTTATACTTAGATCCGAACCTGAGACCCAGTATATACATACCAAACTACTTGGGACTTTAAAAAGTTACCCAAAAACCATTGCGTCACCTCCCTTAATGGGGGGTATCCATTCAACAATACTTTGTAACAAGAAGACTTAAAATAAGAACAGTATTTCTCGAGATGCGCACAAGCTGGTCCGACCACCCTCGGTTATAAAAAAAAAAAAAAAAAAACAGGAACAGTATCCCTTGAAACCTTGAACATTGCTCCGGGGAAAGTATTCATTTTCTACTTATATTTGTATGCATGTTTCGGAAACCTTTGCCCTTAATCAAAATATCAATAGACAGTCGGTCATGATCTGGCACATAATTATACTAATGCATTGCTCAAAGGTTCAGAAAACAATGAATTGATCCACGCTATTAAGTCATTGAAAACCTCTCATCCTTTTGTTGTCATGTGCTAAAGAATGTCAAAGAAAATAAACAAAGACAACATAAAACAAAACAAGATAACCAAGATTCAAAGCACAATGCTAAAAAATGCATCAACGTCTCTGTTCCAATATATATGCACAATGGAAATAATAGTAATTAAGGTGATATATCCAAGGAGTTCAAGAAGTGCCATCGATTAACAATGGGGAAAAGGGAACCAAAAAAACAGAATGAGATAAACTAATTCTTCTGATTAATAAATCGAAGCACGGAAAATCCACAGGCAGAAGCACTGCCATTGTTTGCTTGACCCGAAACAGTTATAAATTCGTGAACATTGTTTTCCATACTTTGATAGTTAGAAGATCCAGAAGCATGTTGGTTTGCAACGTTTTCCTCCATACAGCAGTAAAATCCAATAGAAAATAAAGAACTTCTTTCTACACATAAACTGGGGAGCACTGCAAGTGCAGAAGATATTGGTAACCAGTGGAAACTTTGTTGCTCATGAAGATAATGCTCAGAGAAGTGACTCTCCCTTCGCTTTGAGAACATTAAACCTTACAAAGAAGAGCTGGTTTCTGCAGTTTCATCCGCACTGAAGCTAGTTGGAATCCCCATGACAGATCTAGTTGATATGTGCAGTGCAGTCCAAAAATAATTAGCTATGGAGCCCCAAAATTAAAAATTAAAAGGAAAGAAGGGTGTAAAGACTATATACAATGTGCTCTTCAATTCCCTAAAAGGGCAACAGATAATGAATAAGGAAGAAATGAAATTCACTTGGAAAAAAAAAGCCACCACTAATCTTTGATTGGGAGGTCAATTTTCTAGAATTTCTGTAGGTGTTCAATTTTCAGTCATGTAGCCGGGCAAAAGCTTCCATTAAGTGGCAAGTCAGCATCCTAATCACAATGATGCCTTACCTAACAGAACCAACGCCTTTCATTTTCAGAATCCATTCTCTACTGAAACAAACAAGCATAATGTGATAAAATACTAGGATATCACTCTCAAGATGTAAAATTTTTCAAGACAGAGACTAGCGAGTAGACTATTTATGACAGATATTACAAGAACATTGGCACTTTAGAGAGACTTCAAATGGTAGAGTAAGATTCCACATTCAAACGTGCCCCCGACTTGACAGGTTTAGGACTTTTAAATTACAAATATTATGGTTGCAGTTAAGTCCTGTCATTTAAAGGTAATACCATTCTCTACCTCATGCCGCTCCGCCCCCACCCTTCCAAACCACTAAAAAAAAAGACCTTTGATTTGTATAAATTATGATATCTTTACCGGTACAGTAGATAGGGCACTGATGTAATTGCACCAAGAAAGTAAAACAAAGAACCATTATAAATACCCCATCTGATTAAGTGATATAGGGTTGTAAAAAAAGAATACCTTCCCATCAACCATATCTACACATCGAATTCAAAACTAAATTACTACTATAAATAGAATAAGAGATCGGAGTTTTTTAATTTCTTTAAAATGGGATATAGAAATTATTCCAAGACATTGATACATTATATCAATAACCAAAGAAAAAACCAAAAATTTTCAATTCAAGGCACTGATTTTTTTTGGTAAAAGCTAGGGCACAAGTTGATATAGAGGAAGAGGAATGTACAAGTTCACATGCCACTTGGCTTTGGCTCAAGAAGCAACGGATAGGATGCAATGGGTTACCAGTTCAAGTCTTATCACAAGAGAGAGAGAGAGAGAGAGAGAGAGAGAGAGAGAGAGCAATAATAAGCAAAAATTTATACCAACCCTTTGCCCTGATATTTCCATGTCGGCATTCCAGCTAATGATGCTCTTTTCACATAGTCTGGCTTAGGAAGATCAGGTCTGACTCGTTTTTCAACCTTCAATATTAAAGGGGGCATCAATAGCAAGGCAAAACACTGCAAGTCACACACCCCTGCATGTACATACATACTGATGTGTACATATATATTATTTCCACGATGCATGTATTTATTAATGTATCATAATGTCATTAAAAACTGGCCAAAGGTCAAACTCACTGTCATTTCATTTGATGGATGCTTTATTAATTTAACTTGGTTGCTGTATTCTTCTATACCCTTCCATTTTTCATTGACTTTCTTCTTCTGCACATATTCACGTAAACAATAGAATCTCAAGCAAAGAACTTTCAATCGATAAAAGAGTTTTTGGATAATATAACAAATCAGTCATAAAGTCTGAACTAAAAGGTTGACCTTTTTCATCCTCGTAGATGGCCCTCTCTCTTCTTTATCAGCAGACTTGCAGAGGTTTCGTATTAGAATTGAAGGCTTCAATTCAAAATTTTCACTCTTTTTGATGACGTTGGGGCTGATATCATCATAATCATGCAACTTGCTTCCAATTTTCCCATCATAGTGACCATGGCCGTTAGCAACAGAGTCAATCCCCGACCCTTCAGCACCACAGTTGCCACTCATTCTTTGTTTCCTCTTGCTATTGTAAGCAATTTTTTTTCTGGGGGAATCTTCATACAAATCCGAAAAAGACTTCCGCTTAGAGAAAGGTTTGGTATGGTTGAGAACAGTTGAATTCTGTTTTAATTGGTGCTGAGATATCTTATCCTGATAATCAGAGCCATGCATACTACTACAATATGCCCCCCCTTCCACACATAAATCCTGTGAACTCACCTTGGAATTATACACCTCATATCTCTGAAAGGGCAGGAAAAGAAAACAATTACGCAAAAGTCACTAAAACTTTTATAGAAGAAGAAAACACTAATATGAACAGCATAGAGTGCAAGTCCTGCCAACATTGATGCAAAGCCTTCACAAGAGAATTTATTGGGCTTCCATGATTTTAAGTATAAAAGAAATTTCTCCAGTAACGCAAATGTGCAGGTGTGAGTTCTGGTGTCAAGAGCTTTCAAACATCCAAACTTTTAATAAATACAGCAATTGCTCTGTTCCAGTGCATGGGAGGTGTTGTGGTGCAGTCCGGAGTGGCCTCCCATGAGGATCCACTTACACCTCTACCACAAGGCTGGGAGTGCACATGAGGCCACCCAGCACCTCCACTGCACAAGAGGAGGAAGGCACCCTGGCACCTCCTGCATGGTGGCAACCCACCACACGAGGTGGCGGAGGAATCCCACCCCATGTTCTTTCCTTATTTTTTGAAGTTGTTTCCAAGTGGATGATACATCAGATGGCACATCTGTCCACATCTGCATTTCTGTCACTTTTTTTTTTTTTTGATAAGTAAGAGTAAATTTATTGCTACGAAAAAAAAAAAAAAACTCAAATCTCATAGTCAAAAAGAATAAAGTACAAGTATCCCGATTTCTTAATTTTCTAAAAGCATAACCCGAATTTTCTAACTTGACATTAATTTCATCTAATCCGCTCCTAGTCATAATGAGTTTTTATGATCGGTTTAACAAACCTATAAGCTCTTCCAGTCCCATCCTTTCAACCCTTCCATCACACTCATCATACAAAAAGTATAATGTGAAAAAACAGATTTCAACTGATTGAGGCAGAACTTAACAAAAAATAATAAAAAAGTATACTTACATTGCTGAGACTAGGTTGCCTTTCCAGTCCAGAAATATCAGGAGAATGGGAAAGAGCAGAATTCCCAACATAGGATGGTTCTGCAAAAACACATAAAATGAGACATAAGACTCGAACCCATTGGAGATAGAAGTTTTACTGGCAAAATTGCAAAAAGGAGCCATCTCTGCAATTTAGATATATATATATATTTATATGTACATTTTTATCACCAATAAAATTGCAACCATAATTTGATAATTTAACAACTTCAGATTATCAAAAACAACCTCACTCCACACCCTCTTCCACCTTCATCATCTGTGTGTGCGCACATGTGTGGGATGGGAATGAACCTTAATATAAAAACTTTAAAAAGGAAAAAATCAAGGGAGAGAAGAAGCAGCAACCTCGTAAAATAATGCATCATGGCATTACCAATGAAAAGGCGAATATTTGTAATGGGTATTTCTTAAGAATAAAAGAGAAGGTTGGGTTTTTCCTCTTTATTTTAAGTTTGAAATTTCAAATATAAATTCTCCCACACTAATGTCAAGCTGAACATGCCACAGATATGTGCTAGACAATGTCTCCAAATGCTTTAAAAAGAAGCAAGCAAGAAACTGTCAGAATGGTAACCACAAGATAAACCACCAGATAAACTTTTAACATTCAAAGTCAAATATATGCAACTTATCACCAATAGAAGCAACTCAAACAGTAGTACGTCTCCCAAGTACATAATGACCATCTACACAAAGATCAAACCATTGATAACTCCATCACCAGCAATGAAATAAATAACATAAACGTTTTGCAAGATTGCATTAGAAATAGTCCAGCAAGACACAGACCTACCAGTATGTTTTTCAACCATGTGCCGATGCATTCTGTGGGAAGAAAAGAAATAAAACAAAGCTGTGACAACTTCAGTCCAAGAAAATAATTCGGATACTTAGAAATCCATATTACAGCTTCCATATATGTTGTTTTCCTTTAACTTCCCTCTCCTGGAAAAATTTTGAAATTCCATCCACATGCAAGAGATTCATTTCAATCTTATGGAAACCACAGAGTATCTAAATCACCCAAGTCCAAAACCATCGCACCATCTACATTTTAATGCAAATGTATACAAACCCATTATATATTTATTTTATAAATTATCTATATCCTGTTCACAAAAGCAAAAATGTATTTGTTGGACTTGGCTTGAGCTAGTTATGCTTGCCCAATTATCATTTGCCTACAGACAAAAACTACATTAAATTTTAATAAGAAAAAAATACCAATAATCTTTTCCCAAGCATACAAAAGAAATTATGAAAACTGCAAAAGAACTATAAAATTAAGAAGCAAGATCTAACAACATTAAGAAATTCTACTCTTACAGGATCAGTTGCCTAAAAACTTCATTAGGAGTTTTTTTCTCATACAGAAATACATGCATCACAACTTACCACAAGCTGGATTCTGAATTGGAGACTCAAATGCACCAGGAGGAACTGGGTGAAATTCCACACCAAGTGGTGGACCATCCTCTCGATAACGACGCCCTAATTGCATCTTAACAGCAGTGATAGCAGCATTTTCAATTTCACCCTTCACTTTTAAGTATCCCGATGGCTTATATCCCTTGATTTTTGCACTATTTGTATTTATAGGTGTAATGATGCCATTGTGTGTTAGGTATCTAGAATTTTCCCTATCATCTGGATCCTCAGCTTGGGAAAACAATCTGTCTTGTGAAGATGAGCTACTTTCTGAAGATGTATTGTCTGTGCAACTAACAGTTCCTGTATAATGACTCCTATGCTCATAGGTGAAACCTGCAGCCCGATAATCATTGCGATAGAGCCTTCGACTTTCAACTTCCCTAGGATCAACGTTCCTGTAATCACCATGTTTTGTGCTGCCACATGAATCCTGTCCAAGCCCACTGCCGCGATCCTGAACAACACCACTTGAATGATCTTGTCGTCCACTAGGGCAAGCTTCATCTATGAAAGATTTTTTGTCTTTTAACCTCCTGTGGCAAAACCATCCAGATATTTGCTTTTCTGTCAATCCTATCTGCTCTGCAAGCTGGGACTTCATTTCTTCTGTAGGATACTTGTGCTCTAAAAGAAATTAAAGAAATCTCCTTTTAGAAAAATAAAGGTCTAGACACTAAGCCAGAAGCATGAGATAAGATATGACAAGCGAAGTGGCATACCATTATAAAATTTTTCCAAAGCCATAACCTGGGCAGGTGTCTTGAGCCTTCTTTTCTTATCTTTCTCCGAAGAAACTTTAAACTCTTCAGAGTGCACTCCACTTGATTCTAAGCATGAATGGAGGAGTAATAAAGAAACCTTAGTAATGAGGAAATTACCATAATATCTAAAGAGTATTTGATGGGTGTAAAAAAGATTGCAGCAACTTAAGTGCTTTCCATGGGACATAGGCCCTTGGGCTTAATTAAACATACAAGTTATTCCAGGAAACTTCATCACTTTCTACAATGACATATAAAATGATTTCAGAACAAGAAAACAGCATCCAAGCTTTTCCCCTCTGCTCAACAATAAAATAGTGAAGTTTACCTATGGAACTGGAAGAAAATTAAATGTTTTATCAAAAACTCTTGATCCTGATGCCAAAAAATGTTCAATATGTGTGCTAAAATGTAAGAATAAACATCACATTTGGTGATATTTGTAGAATTGTCTTTCACAGTGCTTACCATTGTGGTTACATTAATTTATTTTCCATCTTATCATTTGTTATATACATTATGCTTATCTTTCTTGCGCTTGCACAATTATGTCTGCTTCCAGAACTGTAGGTTATACCGGCCACA
>QEOT01001272.1:57003-84749 GCA_003123785.1 Pterocarya stenoptera
TTGCTATTGTAAGCAATTTTTTTTCTGGGGGAATCTTCATACAAATCCGAAAAAGACTTCCGCTTAGAGAAAGGTTTGGTATGGTTGAGAACAGTTGAATTCGGTTTTAATTGGTGCTGAGATATCTTATCCTGATAATCAGAGCCATGCATACTACTACAATATGCCCCCCCTTCCACACATAAATCCTGTGAACTCACCTTGGAATTATACACCTCATATCTCTGAAAGGGCAGGAAAAGAAAACAATTACACAAAAGTCACTAAAACTTTTATAGAAGAAGAAAACACTAATATGAACAGCATAGAGTGCAAGTACTGCCAACATTGATGCAAAGCCTTCACAAGAGAATTTATTGGGCTTCCATGATTTTAAGTATAAAAGAAATTTCTCCAGTAACGCAAATGTGCAGGTGTGAGTTCTGGTGTCAAGAGCTTTCAAACATCCAAACTTTTAATAAATACAGCAATTGCTCTGTTCCAGTGCATGGGAGGTGTTGTGGTGCAGTCCGGAGTGGCCTCCCATGAGGATCCACTTACACCTCTACCACAAGGCTGGGGGTGCACATGAGGCCACCCAGCACCTCCACTGCACAAGAGGAGGAAGGCACCCGGCACCTCCTGCATGGTGGCAACCCACCACACGAGGTGGCGGAGGAATCCCACCCCATGTTCTTTCCTTATTTTTTGAAGTTGTTTCCAAGTGGATGATACATCAGATGGCACATCTGTCCACATCTGCATTTCTGTTACTTATTTTTTGATTGGCATTTCTGTCACTTTTTTTTTTTTTATTAGTAAGAGTATATTTATTGCTACGAAAAAAAAAAAAACTCAAATCTCATAGTCAAAAAGAATAAAGTACAAGTATCCCGATTTCTTAATTTTCTAAAAGCATAACCCGAATTTTCTAACTTGACATTAATTTCATCTAATCCGCTCCTTGTCATAATGAGTTTTTGTGATCGGTTTAACAAACCTATAAGCTCTTCCAGTCCCATCCTTTCAACCCTTCCATCACACTCATCATACAAAAAGAATAATGTGAAAAAACAGATTTCAACTGATTGAGGCAGAACTTAACAAAAAATAATAAAAAAGTATACTTACATTGCTGAGACTAGGTTGCCTTTCCAGTCCAGAAATATCAGGAGAATGGGAAAGAGCAGAATTCCCAACATAGGATGGTTCTGCAAAAACACATAAAATGAGACATAAGACTCGAACCCATTGGAGATAGAAGTTTTACTGGCAAAATTGCAAAAAGGAGCCATCTCTGCAATTTAGATATATATATATTTATATGTACATTTTTATCACCAATAAAATTGCAACCATAATTTGATAATTTAACAACTTCAGATTATCAAAAACAACCTCACTCCACACCCTCTTCCACCTTCATCATCTGTGTGTGCACACATGTGTGGGATGGGAATGAACCTTAATATAAAAACTTTAAAAAGGAAAAAATCAAGGGAGAGAAGAAGCAGCAACCTCGTAAAATAATGCATCATGGCATTACCAATGAAAAGGCAAATATTTGTAATGGGTATTTCTTAAGAATAAAAGAGAAGGTTGGGTTTTTCCTCTTTATTTTAAGTTTGAAATTTCAAATATAAATTCTCCCACACTAATGTCAAGCTGAACATGCCACAGATACGTGCTAGACAATGTCTCCAAATGCTTTAAAAAGAAGCAAGCAAGAAACTGTCAGAATGGTAACCACAAGATAAACCACCAGATAAACTTTTAACATTCAAAGTCAAATATATGCAGCTTATCACCAATAGAAGCAACTCAAACAGTAGTACGTCTCCCAAGTACATAATGACCATCTACACAAAGATCAAACCATTGATAACTCCATCACCAGCAATGAAATAAATAACATAAACGTTTTGCAAGATTGCATTAGAAATAGTCCAGCAAGACACAGACCTACCAGTATGTTTTTCAACCATGTGCCGAAGCATTCTGTGGGAAGAAAAGAAATAAAACAAAGCTGTGACAACTTCAGTCCAAGAAAATAATTCGGATACTTAGAAATCCATATTACAGCTTCTATATATGTTGTTTTCCTTTAACTTCCCTCTCCTGGAAAAATTTTGAAATTCCATCCACATGCAAGAGATTCATTTCAATCTTATGGAAACCACAGAGTATCTAAATCACCCAAGTCCAAAACCATCGCACCATCTACATTTTAATGCAAATGTATACAAACCCACTATATATTTATTTTATAAATTATCTATATCCTGTTCACAAAAGCAAAAATGTATTTGTTGGACTTGGCTTGAGCTAGTTATGTTTGCCCAATTATCATTTGCCTACAGACAAAAACTACATTAAATTTTAATAAGAAAAAAATACCAATAATCTTTTCCCAAGCATACAAAAGAAATTATGAAAACTGCAAAAGAACTATAAAATTAAGAAGCAAGATCTAACAACATTAAGAAATTCTACTCTTACAGGATCAGTTGCCTAAAAACTTCATTAGGAGTTTTTTTCTCATACAGAAATACATGCATCACAACTTACCACAAGCTGGATTCTGAATTGGAGACTCAAATGCACCAGGAGGAACTGGGTGAAATTCCACACCAAGTGGTGGACCATCCTCTCGATAACGACGCCCTAATTGCATCTTAACAGCAGTGATAGCAGCATTTTCAATTTCACCCTTCACTTTTAAGTATCCCGATGGCTTATATCCCTTGATTTTTGCACTATTTGTATTTATAGGTGTAATGATGCCATTGTGTGTTAGGTATCTAGAATTTTCCCTATCATCTGGATCCTCAGCTTGGGAAAACAATCTGTCTTGTGAAGATGAGCTACTTTCTGAAGATGTATTGTCTGTGCAACTAACAGTTCCTGTATAATGACTCCTATGCTCATAGGTGAAACCTGCAGCCCGATAATCATTGCGATAGAGCCTTCGACTTTCAACTTCCCTAGGATCAACGTTCCTGTAATCACCATGTTTTGTGCTGCCACATGAATCCTGTCCAAGCCCACTGCCGCGATCCTGAACAACACCACTTGAATGATCTTGTCGTCCACTAGGGCAAGCTTCATCTATGAAAGATTTTTTGTCTTTTAACCTCCTGTGGCAAAACCATCCAGATATTTGCTTTTCTGTCAATCCTATCTGCTCTGCAAGCTGGGACTTCATTTCTTCTGTAGGATACTTGTGCTCTAAAAGAAATTAAAGAAATCTCCTTTTAGAAAAATAAAGGTCTAGACACTAAGCCAGAAGCATGAGATAAGATATGACAAGCGAAGTGGCATACCATTATAAAATTTTTCCAAAGCCATAACCTGGGCAGGTGTCTTGAGCCTTCTTTTCTTATCTTTCTCCGAAGAAACTTTAAACTCTTCAGAGTGCACTCCACTTGATTCTAAGCATGAATGGAGGAGTAATAAAGAAACCTTAGTAATGAGGAAATTACCATAATATCTAAAGAGTATTTGATGGGTGTAAAAAAGATTGCAGCAACTTAAGTGCTTTCCATGGGACATAGGCCCTTGGGCTTAATTAAACATACAAGTTATTCCAGGAAACTTCATCACTTTCTACAATGACATATAAAATGATTTCAGAACAAGAAAACAGCATCCAAGCTTTTCCCCTCTGCTCAACAATAAAATAGTGAAGTTTACCTATGGAACTGGAAGAAAATTAAATGTTTTATCAAAAACTCTTGATCCTGATGCCAAAAAATGTTCAATATGTGTGCTAAAATGTAAGAATAAACATCACATTTGGTGATATTTGTAGAATTGTCTTTCACAGTGCTTACCATTGTGGTTACATTAATTTATTTTCCATCTTATCATTTGTTATATACATTATGCTTATATTTCTTGCGCTTGCACAATTATGTCTGCTTCCAGAACTGTAGGTTATACCGGCCACACGTAGCTCATTCTTCCATAACTCAAGCAGGTAACCAGGTTCCTCATTTCTGTACAAGACTTCCTAACTCCATACAAATCTTCAATAGGATCATTCCATAAAATTCAAGTTTTTATGATTATAATCGTGAAACAATTTGACAATTAAAATCAAACATTCGACAGGACTGTATCTACTGCCTTTATGAGATGATTCAATTGCGTGAACTTTACAAACATTTAAGTGGAAAGATAAATACCAATCTTAAAATAATCATACAAGCTCCATTAATACCAAAGCATTCCCACAGAACAAAAGTTTCCAAGCGATGGTGATTCATTATTTTACTCGGACTTATATTCAATTAACTAAAACCATTGAGGAAAAATGATCAAAATCACATGTAAAGGACGAGAAAAAAACAATGCCCAATTTGATTCCCAGAAAATATAGGAAATAAAAGACACGAAAATCCTGAAGATCAAAACTCTCCATCAATAGGACCAAAGAGGACAGAAAGAAAAGAAGACATTCTGGGAACTATCTCCACCATTACAACAGCTTTTCTGTTCATGCAAAGAGTTCAATATCCTAGAATTCAATTACATATTCTAAAGCAAGAAATCCGGAGCAATTCACAAGAATTAAACAGAAAATGAGAACCTAAAGAACCCAAAACGCTTGTATGAGTTGAGATTGAGAAAATAGAACAAGCTACCTTCCATGTCGAGTGAAATCCTGGCGATTCCTTCTATCTCTCTAGGAGTTCTAGATTCTGTAGACTCAAAAAGCGAGACCCGTTAGGCCAAGAAGCTCGAAGCCAAGAAAAATGCAAACTTTTGTTTACATCTAATCCACTGCTGATGAGAAGGAGGGCGTTTTCTGAAGGTGGGAACGGAGAGGGAATTCTATGATTTCATTTGCTTGTTCCAGTCAAAAGTTCCAACTCTTGGGCTTACGTTCTCTGTATTACTGTTTTTAGTTTGTTTGGGCTCTTTAAATGATGTTTTCCTTTCCATTTCATTATTTTTTCTTGTGCTTTTTTTCTTTAGATTAAAAAAAAAAAAAACCGAATAAACTAGAAAAGGAGCGTAGAAAAGTAAGGGTGTAATGATAATCTGGGTGAGTTCAAGTTAAGTAGAAAATGGTCATGTGCTTTTCATTTGAGTAATAAACATTTGACATTTTTTGTCTACATATCTTCATATAATTTATATATTCATATATCAATATTTATATTTATATTTATAAAGATTTAAGTAATATCATGTATAGTATTATGAAAAGGTTTTTTTATTTGATATATTATTATTATTATCTACTAATTATATAAAAGCAGAGTTTCAATTGCTGAGTTGGCATTCATTCCATAAAATTCGGAGAATGAAAGAATTTAAAAGAAAATATAAAGATGATTCAGAAACGGAGAAATCCAAGCGGTGAGTTCAGAGGAAAAGGGACGATTAAGTGAAAAGAATAAGAAAAACCGTCTCATTTACTCTATCCCTTCCGCAATCTCTACGTATCTCATTACCAAATAGCGGACCCGGTGGACAAGGCCAAGAACTTCGTGGCAGAGAAGTTGGCCAACATCAAGAAGCCAGAGGCTAGCATCACCAACGTTGATTTCAAGCGCCTTAGCCATGATTCTGTCGAGTACCCTACTAAGGTCTCCGTCGACAACCCCTACAGCCATGACCTTCCCATCTGCGAGATCTCTTACACCTTCAAGAGTGCTGGCAGGTTTCATTATCTCCTCATCATCATCATCATCCCTTTTTAAACCATTGATCTATTCGATTTCTTTTTAATTTCTGGTACTCCGATTCAGTACTAATGATGTTTTTCAAGAGATCAAGCATTACTCCTGTGAGAATGTTCATGCCCTTTGAGTTTAAATGGCCCGTTTGGATTTCGAAACGTAGTCCTGTTTTGGTGAGTGGCATTTGGATTTCGAACATGCCACTTGGTGATGGCAATAAACCCAGAATGCAAATTCAAAGAAATCAAAGAAAGAGAGAAATCAAGGAACCGAAGCGTAACGTAACCTATACGGAGTGAGAAACCCGTGAGGAGAGAGAAGACCCAGCGCCGTCATAGTCCGGCGAGTGGCTGCTCACCGTCGGCACAGACTTCATCGCGGGGCTCAGGCGACTCCGCTAGAGTCTTCCGGCAAGATTGCGACCTGTTTTTGCTTTTGTTCTGTCCGTTACGGCTCTACCCGTTACGGCTCTGCTTCGGCGGAGGCCATCTTCGGCTGTTTCAGTCACCGTTGCCTCGGTCCTCGCCGAAAAGTTAGTTGCAGGTGAACCACCTCCTTGGGCGGAATCAACTCGGTTGGCCAATCGTATGGGCCGTCTCGCGTTCGGCTCCATGTGAAATGTGCAAAACTGTGTGGAAGTGAAAGGGACTTATGTGTTTAACGTCGTTCTCATTCAATCCGAGTACAAGGGGTTACAGTACCATTTTCACGCATGGATGCCGGTTTCGGATCAGGTAAATGCTTCCTCTATCTCCTTTTTATTTTTAATGGTTTTCCTTTCGGATCAATTTTGAGTTCTTGATTTTATTTAGAGTTTTGTTTTCAAAAATTTGGATCTTTAGATTTTTAGTTGTGCAGGATTTTTTTTTTTTAGGAGTTCCTTCTAACTTTTCTTTAAAAAATAAAAAGTGTCATGAAATTGGCAAGGTGAAGCTGTTTTCTCTATGTCATACTAATATAATCTATTCTACATTGTTTTGAATTAAACAATCATATATATATAATATATATATATTACATTTTTAATATTATAAATTGACTATAAAATATTTATTGATAAAGTAAAACTCTTTTATATATTCATGTTATATTTTATATATATTTGATACATTTTATTAATAGTTATGAAAGTGATTATGTATAATATACTATTTAAAATTATAAAATTCAACATAAATAACGATCTCCTCAATTTGTATTTTGTATGAAAACTCATAATGCACATTCATGCTCCGCATTGTATATTAATTTTTTAATATTATAAATTGACCATGAATTAATTTATTGGTAAAGTTAATTCATTTTATATAGATGTACAATTGTTAGTCCATTTTTTTTTATGTATTTATATATTAATCAATTATCAATTAGTTTTAAATTGTTGTAATAGTGATGATATATAATGCATGTATAAATATAAATCTATAAAATTCAATATACATGTCCGCGCATTGCACGGGTTATAGGCTCGTTATTATAAAGGTAAAGACAATACTATAAAAAATAATAAATACGAAGTTATTTAAATTGATGAGATGAGTTGAATTTTATTCGAGTTATATCGTAATTATCGTCTAATAATCATTTTGTATTTAATAACAAATCATTTGATGAATGAATCAACTAAATTCGAATTTGATAAAATCAATGTCGATTTCTAATAGTTATTCATTTACAACACTAATGAAAAGAGAATGGATTGCTACTTTATTTGATTGAATTAGTTTTCCTTTTTAAATTATGACAAAAAAAAACTATCTTCCTCAATTCATTATTCAACAGTCAAAATGGACTGCCATATACAAGTTTACAAGAGTAAATCAAGGTCCTAAATTGCAGGAAAATAAAAATAAAGATCTCAACTAATACCCTTAACTGAAGGGATTACAAATCACCAAAATATATACAGAAAAGAATATCTCTCAATTCCTAAAATTAATCTAATGTAATCTTAACACTCCCCCTCAAGTTAGAGCATATATATTCAGCATGTTCAACTTGATTCTTAATTCCTTAAACACATTTCCTCCAAGAGCCTTCGTAAAAACATCTACCAGCTGCAAATGAGATAGAACAAATTCGGTGATGATCTGACCATCTTGTATCTTTTCTCTTACAACATGGCAATCAAGTTCTATGTATTTAGTACACTCATGATATACTAGGTTTGTTGCTATGTAGAGAGTAGCTTGATTATCACATAGCAACCTTCCTGGTCCTATAGTAACTTGCATATCATTGAGCAAAAATCTGAGCCAAGTTAGCTCACAGGTTGCCACTGCCATGGACCTGTACTCATGATCTTGAAACAGTTTTCTGCTTCTTTGCTTTCCATGAAATCAATGAATTCCCTAAGAACACACAATAACTTGTAGTTGATCTGCTTGTCATAAGACAGTTTGCCCAATTAGCATCACAATAAGCCTTTAAGGCAAAGAAATTGCTTGAGGAGAACAACAAACCTAAACCAGGATTGCCTTTCAAATATTTGATAATGCGAAGAGCAGCATCCCAGTGAGGCTTTCTCGGAGCATGCATAAATTGGCTTAGAATATTAGCTGAGTATGTAATGTCTGGTCTTGTAATTGTGAGATAGATTAGTTGTCCAACTAACCTCTTGTAGCAAGCTGGATCATGTAGCAGATCATCTTGATAATCTGTGAGCTTCAAACCCATTTCCATGGAAAAAGTTTGATGGTTGAGCACCCAAGTATCCAACATCATCTATGATCTCTAAAGTATATTTTCGTTAAGAGATAACAATACCTGCTTTGGACCTTGCAACTTCCAACACAAGAAAATACTAAAGGAGACCAAGATCTTTAATATGAAATTACTGATGAAGAAATTGTTTGAGACTTTGTATAGAAGTTGCATCATTTCCAGTTATCACTATGTCATCTACATAGATAAGCACCGTAGCTGTAGATGATAGCTGTAGATGAGCCTTTAGTCTTCACAAACAAAGAATAATCTGAATGTGATTGAACAAAGCCAGCCTTTTAGACAGCATGAGAGAATTTTGCAAACCAATTTCGAGGGACTTGTTTAAGCCCATAAAGAGACTTATGCAGTCAACATACGAATTTCTCCCTTTGTTGACAAAAACCTGATGGTGGAGTCATGTACACATCTTCCTTTAAATCACCATGGAGGGAGGCATTGGTCACATCCATTTGATACAATGCCCAATGTCTTGCAGCAACAACAACAAGAACACATCGAACAGTTGTTAACTTGGCAATAAGAGCAAATGTTTTGGTGTAATCCAAGCCTTCTTGTTGAGAAAATCCTTTAGTGACCAATCGAACTTTGTAGCGTTCAATCATGCCATTGGAATTGTATTTGATACGATATACCAATTTGCTACCAATGGGGCGATGACTAGCAAGCAAGGGAACTAAGGACCATGTCTTTTGGTTAGTAAGAGCATCAAGTTCACGTTGCATTGCCTTTTGCCATTTGAGATCTAAGACAGCCTAAGCATATGAGGTGGGTTCAAGGACACTTTAAATGGTATGAACAAAGTGTTTATGAGCATAAGCCAAATAATCATAGGAAAGATAGGTACTTAAAGGATACCGAGTATCTGACTTGGTCAAAGATGCTGTTTTGAAGTTGCAGTTGATGGCATTGTACTAACATGTCCACAATGAAAATCTTGAAGGAGAATGGATGGCTGTCTGACACGTTCACTTCTACGAAGAGAAGGTGCAGCATGGGATATAGAGGAAGAAGGAGAAGAAGGCAATGGTATAGGAGTGATCTCGGATGATGAAGAAATAGGAGGAGTTGCAAGTTTATGTTGTAGCACAGGGGTGGGAAGACAATTTATAAGATAGGCTAGTAAGTAAACTCTCCCCCCAAAATCGTAAGGGAAGATTAGCATCAATTCTTAAGATCCTGCCAACGTTTAAAAGATGTCGAGATTTTCGTTCAACTACACCATTTTGTTGACGTGTAGATGGGCAAGAGCTTTAAAATAAAATAGCAAGGTTGGAAAAATAAGATTTCATGGAGATGAATTCTGAGCCATTATACTTTGAATGCATTTAACTTGGCAATTAAACTGAGTGTTGACAAAAGAGATGAAGGTTTTTAGTAATCCTTGCGTTTCAAATTTGAATTTCATTAAGAATATCCATGTGAATCGAGTATAATCATCAACAATGGTTAAAAAATAATGTGTCCCTGTATGAATTGCAGTACGAAGGGGTCCCTAAATATCACAATGAATAAGATCAAATGAAATGTAAAGTTTGAATAGAACTTGAAAAAAAAGTAGCCGTGTTTGCTTAGCCACATGACAAGTTTCACAAGAATGCTTAAAATCAAATACAAATGAGGGAATAACATGGCTAAAAAAATTGTGAAGGTGCTTTGGAGGGCTGTCCTAACCACTTGTGCTATGGAAGGTTTGTAGAAGAATCAACATAATAGGTGACAAAGAATGAGGTTGGTGCAGACTTCACTGGAGGGACAAAGTAGTACAAGTCATTAAGCTGCTTCCCCAAACTAGTCATCTTCTTCGAAGTTAGGTCCTTCAATATACAAAAAGTGGGAAATAAATGGATTGAACAATTCATGGCAGTTGTGAGTTGACTCACTGAAAGTAAATTGACATGGAAAGATGGTGCACATAGTATGTTTTTAACATGCATAAAATCTGAGAGTTGTGTGGAGCCAATGCTAGTTATCTTAGAATATGCACAATTGGACAAGGTTACTTGAGAAGATAAATGAGAGGTATTAGATACTGAAGTTGCTATGTGATTTGTTGCACCACTATCAATAATCCAGTAATTCAAGGCTATCTTTTGTGCACTAAAGGATAAGTAGAAAGGGGTAGAGATACCTGTAAAGTTTGCTTTGGCTGAATTTTTACCATTACTAAAAAAGGCTTTTATTTGGGCAAGCTCTTCAGAGGTGAATTGGGGAGTTTGTTTTGTTGGTATCTTGATTGTGTTCTGAGGCATCTGGACACTAGTTTGATGTGCAGCAGGTTTTTGACTTCGATTTGGTGGCTGGACATCTTTGCCATGGAGCTTATGACCAATTGGGAATCCATTCAAGTAGTAACAACGATCTACAATGTGAGTTGTGCCCTCACAATAAGAACATAACAGAGAGTTTCTAGTGCCTCATGACTTGGAATGAGAGGATGACCACTGTTTGTGTTGTCATTGAGCATTAGACTGTGATTCCTTAGAGTTGTCATAAGTTTTGATACTCATGGCATGAATGAGATCAGTACCCTTGGCTTCAGTAAGTCCTTGCTACTTTTCTTCTTCACATAGAAGTGAATATGCATTTTTGACAGTTTGTAGAGGGTGCATTAACATGATTTGCCTTGGCTCAGCAGAGTATGCCTCATTCAATCCCATAAGGATTTGTCCCAGCCGAATCCTTTCCTCTTTTTCTTTTAGATTTTTTTGTCCTCCACAAGTACACGTGATTGAAGAACTGCAAGTAGTTAGCTCATCCCACAACATTTTCATCTTTGTATAGTAAGAAAAAAATTGATTCTTGATTTTGTTTCAATTTAATAATAGATCGTTGAGTTTGATAATGATGGAAAAAATCACCTTGAGAGAATCGTTCTTGAAGATCTGTCCAAATCTCTAAAGGTGTTTCAGCATAGAGTACGCTATTTGTAAGCTCCTGACCTAGAGAGCTGGTGGAAATTGTTCCTTTGATGAACCAGTTTGTTTTTAGCACTGAGACTCACCAGCATAGATCTCTTCCACATAGCATAATTGGTTCCATCTAAGACTTTTGGAACAAGACTCATGTCAGGATGATCAGAAGGATGGAGAAAAAAAAAGATATGCAGAATCAATCGCAGATGTAGACATAGTGTGATCAGAGTAGGCGGAAGTGGTTTACAGAGGCAACAAAATCATTGCTCTGATACCATGACAAAAATAAGTTTTTAGAAAAACTGTCTTCCTCAATTCATTATTCGATCGTCAAAATGGACTACTATATACAAGTTTACAAGAGTAAATCAAGGTCCTAAATTGCAGGAAAATAAAAATAAAGATCTCAACTAATTCCCTTAATTGAAGGGATTACAAATCGCCTAAATATATAAAAGAATATCTCTCAATTTCTAAAATTAAGCTAATGTAATCTTAAACAAAATGTATGAAAAATAGACGTGGCATAATATTAATAGTCAGATTTTAAAAGATAGAAAGCATATATTGTAATTTCTTTTTGAATTTGATGCAATCCGTAACTTTCTTATTTAGCACATTTGTAGCATATTATTTCTTTCTCAAGGATAAAGGTTTCAACTATGATAATTAGATTCACGAGTTCTTCCTTTTGTTATTACTATGACTTAAGGACGTAATTGTTAAGGATTGGAAATTACGACTGCCCTCTCTTTTGATATCAAAATAAAGGACATATCTGAGGATGTAAATCGGTCCGGTCCGGTTCGGGAGTGATTGATTGAAATTTTCGGTCCATTTTTTCTTAATCGGACCAGATTGGACCGGTAACTATCCGTTCGGCCCAAGTATTTTTTATTTTTTCTTCCTTTTTTTCAAAAAAGTAATAAAATAATTTATTTAAATTACTAAATTAAAATTTAGTGAATTATTAATGTGAATTATATAACTAATTCATTAAAAAAATATTTTATATGGTCAATGATAATAAATTAGATAAAAATTACATTATTAACTTATATAATTACTATATTAAAATAACATATTAAAATTTTAAAAATATATATAGGAGTTTGGTCTGGTCCGATCCAAAATTTATAGACATCGAGACTGAACCAAATTTTTTTGATCCACAATTTATGAGACTGAGATCAACCGGCTAGAATTCGCTTCGATCAATTTTTCCGATCTGGACCGAACTCCTTACATCTCTAGACATATAAATTAAAATATAACTCTAAGGTGTATAAAGTTTGATAGTTTGAGAGTATTAAATATATATTGTTAGTTACAAGTTTCAAACAAATAAATCTTAAGATGCAAGTTATTTATAAAAAAATGAATCCTACTAAAAAGGAATAATTATTTTTTATACAAATAGACTGCGTGGAACTGTCAATTTAGAATTAATATAAATTATTACTATTTTTTAAATGAATTGTGTCACGTCAAGGCATTAGGGTTCAATTACTTTATAAGTCTGACATAAATAATTTGTAGGTTGACTATACTCGACCAATTTAGTTATGAATCCAAAACTGACATAAATAATTTGGCTCGACAGACAAGACTTGTTTGATAAAAGAAAAATCATTACTAAAAATAAAATCTTAAATATAAATTGAACAATTAAGAATTTGATTATGGCTCCATTGGAGGCCGTACTATCACATATGAGTTTGCAAAGTCTCTCACCTTTTGTGCTGTAGTTTTTTTTTTTAATTAGAAGAGCAACTAGATAGTATATAATCGTGTCAAATTCAGGTTCACCTAAATTGATTTGAACATGATTATTATATTTCAACTCTACCCTGTTATTCTACATTGAGTTGTTCACAGGTTTTATCGAACATATTTGAGGATGACATTATATTTTGATAAATATATATATTAATATATATTTTGATATATCACGAGTGTGGTATCTAATAAAAATATTACCAACAGGTTATATATATATATATATATACACACTACTCACATTACAAATAGGGTTGAATGGTAAAGTAGTCCTTATAGTTTAGTTTTTAAATAAATTGGTCTCTATATTCTAAGTTTGATTTTTTTTTTACCTATGTATGTGCTTTCAATTTTGAGAAAATCAGTAATTTCATCAATATTTCACTAATAAATCACTAGAAATTCTAACGTGGCACGCAACATGTAAAAAACAAAAACGTACAAGATAGCATAGGAATAAAAATAATTAGAAATGAATAATATTGTGTACAAATCTGAAGTATACAAGCTTTGCACGGACCATTTATAAAAAAAAAAAAAAAAAATACACCTACGCAAAAAAACTGATTTGCACGTAAAACTTCTATAAGGTAGAAAACTGTAGAAAAAAACTCCTCGAGCAAGATGATGACTTGTTGAGCAGTCTGCATTGATGAAGGCAGATGACTTCTTGAGCAAGATCGATGATGTCACAAGGAGTTGTTCCTACCAGAATTACACACAACACTCTAATAAATGGTGTTAAGAAAATAAATTGGTTGAATAATATCTCGTATACAAATATATAAACATGAGTGGATGATTTATATATGGAAAATGAGGCAAATTAGCTATACAGAAATTGTGTTACTATCAAATGACGGTTTCGTTTGTTTTCGAGATGAGATGAGATAAGATAAGATGAGTTGAGATTAAAGTTAAAAAGTTGAATAAAGTATTGTTAGATTATATTTTTAATATTATATTTATTTTGAGATTTGAAAAAGTTGAATTATTTATTTTATTTTGTATGGAGATATGGAAAAGTTGTAATGATGAGATGGGAGGTTTTCAAAGTTTTAGGTTTTAGTCTTGAAAACAAACAAGAAAATTGAGAGACAAATGATGAAAGAGATCACAACCCAGGGCTTTGGTGAAGATATCGACGATCTGCTTGGAAGAGGAAAGATGAGCGGTGGTGAAGAGACTAGAATGGAGTTTAGCACAGACAATGTGGTAGTCGATCTCAATATGTTTGGTGTGTTCATGAAAAACAGGATTGTGAGTAATGTAGAGGGTGGAATGATTGTCACAATAGAGGGTCATGGGAGCTGTGTGTGAGATGTCGAGGTCATGAAGAAGTTGTTATAATCAGATTAGTTCACATGTAGTAACGGCCATGGCGTGGTATTCGGCTTTTGTAAAGAAGCGGGCAACTGCAGTCTATTTCTTAATGCGCAAGGAAATAGGGCTAGAACCAAGTGTGATGAAGAAACCAGTGGTAGAACGCTGAGTGGTGGGGCAGCTGACCCAATCAGTATCTGTGTAATCACTAACATGAAAATCATTAGAGGAAGAAAAAAAGATGCCTTGGCCTGAAATGCCTTTAATGTAGCGCAAAAAACTGGTGACAGTTGTCATGTGAAGAATCCGGGGAGCATGCATGTATTGGCTAAGAATATTTACCGCAAAAACGATATCAAGTCTAGTGATGGTGAGATAAATGAGGTGCATAACGATATCGTCGGTAAGGGGTGGGATCAGGAAGAAGGTCACCATCAATGTCATTGAGTTTCCGGTTCTGTTCCATATGAAATGGAGCAGGATGAGAGCCAAGTTGGCCACTATTGGCAAGAATGTTGAGGACATATTTTCGCTGATTAAGAAAAATGTCTAAAGGAGATCGAGCAACTTCAAGTCTAAGGAAATATTTGAGAGGTCCAAGATCCTTGGTTTTGAAGTTAGTGGAAATAACAGACTTGAAGTAAGTGACCTAAGAAAGATCATTGCTGACAACCAAGATGTCATCAACATAAACGAGAACAATTGTGAGATTGGTAGTTGTGATCGAGGTAAATAGAGAGTGATCAGCCTGAGATTGAATAAAACCTGTAATAAGAAGAACAAATGTTAGTTTAAAAAACTTGTTCCGGGAGGCTTGCTTGAGGCCATAGAGGAATTTTTGGAGGTGGCATACACGTGTCTCCCCCTTAATGCAATAGTCGGGTGGTGGGATCATGTAAACTTCCTCATCAAGTTCATAATGCAAAAAAGCATTGTGAACGTCCATTTGGTGAATAATCCAATTTTTGTGGCGGCAACGGCTAGAACACAGCGTACTGTGGTCATCTTGGCTACTTGAGCAAAAGTTTCATGAAAGCCTATGCCTTCCACTTGAGTGTAGCCTTTGGCCAAGAGCTGGGCCTTGTAGCGCTCAACAGTACCATCTGCTCAGAGTTTGGTCTTGAAAACCCACTTGCAACTGATGGGTTTCTTAGCAGGAGGAAAAGGTTCTAGTGTCCAAGTGGAATTGTCTTTAAGTGCACGAAGTTTAGAGGCCATAGCTTCACGCCAGTGAGAGTGGCGAGTGGCTTCTGAGTAGCAAGTAGGTTCAATAGATACAGTAAAGGCAGTTAAGAATGAATAATAAGCATGGAAAAAAATGAGAATATGATATAAAAGTAGATAAGGCGTGAGAAGTACCTGAGGATTGTGCAGCGGTCGAAGAAGAAATGGACTCCGTGGGTATGGTAGGATAAACATAATCAAGAATATGCTGAATGAGTAATGTTGTAGAGGGACAAGAAGAAATAGTGGTAGTGGGTGCAGGGTCGGAAGGTATGGCCAGGGACGGGGTGGAAGGAGGATTGGATTCTGGAATAGGTAAAGGAAGAATGATGGAACTAGATGTATGTGAAGGCACAGGATGTTGTAAAGGAAATTGGTCTTCATGAAAGGTGACATTACGCGAATGGAAATGGTGTCAATGTTAAGGTTAAATAACTTATAAGTTTTACGGTTGCTAAGGTAATCGAGAAAGACATAGCAGGATGCTCTGGGTGAAAATTTATCATGATGAGTGGTAAGAGTCTGGGCAAAGCAAATGAAACCAAACACACGTAGATGGGCGTAGGCCGGTGGAGAGTTGAGAAGAAGTTGAAAAGGAGTCTGATTCTGGAGGGAGCAACTAGGAGTCCTATTGATGAGGTATGCAACGGTGAGAATGCATTTTTTCCAAAATTTAAGGGGTAAATGTGCCTGAAACTGAAGGCTTTGAGCAACATTCAGAAGGTGCAAATGTTTACGCTCTACAACACCATTTTGTTGAGAAGTTTCAACACACGTACGCTAATGAATGATGCCGTGATCATGAAAATAGGTTTGGAGGTTATGAGAAAGAAATTCTTGGTCATTGTAGGTTTGCATAAATTTAACCATGGAGTTAAATTAATTTTTAATAAGAGCGAAGAAATGCATCAAATGACTAAAAATTTCTGATTTAAAATGCATTAAATAAATCCATATGGTGTGTGAAAAATCATCAACAATAGTAGAAAACTAATGTGCGCCACAAATGGAGGTGGTAGAATAACCACCCCAAATATCATAATAAAGGCGATTAAAAAGAATCATATTTTTATTAGCATGAATTGGAAAAGGTAAGCGGGTGTGTTTAGAATGAGCACAAATATCATAATGAGAAATAGTACATGGACTATAAAGAGCATTAGGAATAGTAAAGCTGGAAGGATGACCTAGACGTTGATGCCATAGGGTCTTATTATCAATATGGTGAATTGAGAAAGCAACGAACTTTTGGGGTCGAAAGATATAGAGCCTATTGCAATCTTCATCTGCTCAAATCAGTCTCTGTAATTGAAGGTCCTGGAAAAAACAGTTAGAAGATGAGAACATTGCTACACAAGATAAATGATTAGTGAGTAGAGGGACATAGAGGAGATTATAACAAAAAGCAGGGACGTAAAGGACATTTGGGAGGGTGAGGGTTTCGGATAAGTGGACTGAGCCTATGCCTTCAACAGGAACAATTTCTCTCGTGGGTAGCCGAGTTGTACAAGCCATGGGTGGTTCTCGAAGGCTCGAAAAAGAGGATCGGCAGTGGCTCATATGATTATTAGCGCCATTGTCGATGATCCAGTCTGTCTGTGAGCAAAAAAAAAAAAAAGGCATTGTTGAGGATTTACCCACGAAATTAGCCCCCGAAGAAGAGGGACGAAGCAGGTTCATGAGTTGCTGGTAGCTTTCTGGCGAGAGGCCTAGGACTGGGCTTGAGGTGGATCCGGTGAGGTTGGCAGCAGTAGGTGGCTTACCAAGGAGTGAGGGCTTGCGGTTGTTGCATTGTTCAAGGCCAGGAGGGTAGCCGACGAGGAGCCAACAATGATCACGAAGGTGATCGTCTTTGCCACATTCGATGCATTTGAGAGGTGGCCGATCTGTATAGGAAGACCTAGCAGCAAGAGTAAGGTTCTCCGATGGCAATTGGGGAACTTGTAGGAGATGAAACTAGAACACACATTCGTCCTCGACTCTCTTCTCCAAGGTGCTGGCTTCGGTGGGGGGTTGGACTTTTCCGAGTTCATCCCATAATTGCTTGATGTTGTTATAGTAATCAGGGATGGAGAGCTAATTTTGGTGGAGATTGGATAATTCTCGTTTGAGATGGAAGAGACGGGAGTTGTTGCCATTACAAAACCGAGACTCAAGGTCGAGCCATACATCTCGATGGTCATCATGGTAGTCCAGAGAATTGGATAGGGAAGGGGTTATGGTGTTTAGAATCCAAGTGAGGACCATGTCATTGGTCCTGCTCCATTGGGCATCATTGGTGGAAGTGGTGGTTGGTGCTTTGAGGGTGCCTTCAACAAAATAGAGTTTGTTTTTGGCATTGAGGGCTCAGTGAAGTGCTTGTTGCCATTTGGGGAAATTATCTCTAGTGAGAAGGCCAGAGACAATGACGAGGTTGGGAAAATCAGAGGGATGAAGGAGATATGGAGAGGAAAGTTGGGAAGCATAGGAAGAGAAGCCATGGATGCTATGCAAAGGTATCTTAGGGTTGATATTTGGCTGATACCATGTTAAGAAAATAAATTGGTAGAATAATATCTTGTATTTTTCATTGATCTCGTATACAAATATATAAACATAAGTGGATGATTTATACATGGAAAGAGAGGCAAATTAGCTATACAGAAATTGTGTAACTGTCAAATGACTAAATTGGTGGGATTGCTAAAATTAAGGGATTTAGGTGCTGTAATAAATGGTAACCTAAAGGAAGAGAATATGGACAAAGCTTTTGTTTTACAGAGGATATAGAATGAAAGAAGCTGAACTGATTTTGAGAAAGATGATTGAGAAAGGCGTAATTCTCATAGATCCATCCACATACACCTTCTAGATAAAGGGATATATCAACCGGACAACTTGAAGGCGACGCTTCAGTTCCATGATCATGAAATGCTGCAAAGGGGGTTTGTTCCAGATGATGAATTCTAACTGTTTGTGTTTGTAGTGGCATTGTGATAAAATCTGTTCTTTTGGCTGCTTGGCAGAGATATAGTGAAGATGGGATTTGTTCTACTTTTAATTCTTAACTGCAAAATGGTACTTTGATCTATATAATTGAAAACCCTGTGATTATTTTACTCTTCTTTTTAAGTAATGGTGAAAGAACAGTTCAGTGAATATAAAAAAAGCAGAGATTGGAATTCATGGAAATGAACATAATTTAACTGCTTATGATTAAGATAAGGTTCTTTATTTGAATTAACTAATGGATAGGCCCTGTGCATGATTGTTTTCAGAGGTGTTTTTCGTACAGAGAGCTTTGAATCAAGGAATTAAGGAGAAGAGTTTAACCACTTTGTTTTACAATCCAAAATATAGCAGCTGTTGCCATATATTAGATTGTACTGATTTTGGCCCTTCAAATGCCATAGACTATCTGATATAGATGTTATTTCATCCACCTTTTCCTTTGCTGGCCACATACTGCATGATCAGTACTATCCAATGTATAATGTTTTAGGCTTAAGATCAATGGCATTCACATGGTTTGAACTTCCCAATTTTCACTGCTCTATTTCTTTAGGAAACTCTCTACTTTTTGATTTATTGCAATATTTTGGGATTTGGTTTCATCTCTTTCTCATGTACAATGCCAGCTACAAACGGGAAGGTTCTCAGCCCGCTGCCTTTGTGTAGACAGTATGAAATTGATATCCATGTTTCCAAAAAAGGAATTTTGCATGCAGTAGTCGTTTGAATATTATTATCTGTTGCAAGCCCGAGACTCCTCAGCCACTCCTGGTTTGGAATCAGCTCCTCATGAAGATATGATCATGAGTATTCAAGACAAGATGGAAAGTCGTGATTATTGCCGAGTCCTCTCTACTCTTTTTCAGATCAGAGAGCGGCAACAGCCTGGAATTGTCGTCCATTAACAAGGAAGCAAAGCTTTGGCAGGACTGCATGGCCACCCAGTTGAAAGCTCATCTATAAAGATAATGAAGCTTAGCCCCTTTTCCGTTTTTCTAGTTGTACTATGCATGGGCTGAGAGTGGTCGTCCAATGATGTTGTTGGCCCATAAGATCACATCATTAATTGGGCTTTTGTTTGAAATCATGGCTTTATTTGGCGGACAGATTTTAAATTTAAACTCTTGAATGTTATGTTCTTCCCTTTTTGTATCAACATTATATATATTTAATTATATATAATATTGATGAGTATTATACATATTAAGGTTAGGTTTGGATATCAAGATAAAATATAAAATTCTTATCTTATCTCATTTCATCTTACACATTTTTAAATTTCCGTACAAAATATAATAAACAATTCAATTTTTTCAAATCTTAATTTAACTTTTTCAAATTTCAAAACAATAATATTAAAAAATAATATTTTAAACTTTTATCTAAAACAAAATTTTTTTATCTCACTCCCCAAACATACCCTAAGTCCGTTTATTTAGAGAGAGTCTAACCCACACATAAGTGAGTTTCAGATCATATATTAAATGATAAAATATATCATTCTTTTACTGATTTAAATTTCTGGGACAAGCAGTGATTCAACACTTCTATTTAATTTATGATTTTGTTTGGTTTTAGCGTTATATAGTTCTTTCATTTTGAATTTTATGTTAATGAGTAAGTCCTAATCATACCATAATCAAATTTAAATAGACGATAATTTTGAGCAGACAAAGATTAGCTTACTGCATAATTTTACTCCAAGTTGACACACTGATCATCATCATCTCAGGTAACACATAAAGATTTGGTAATATGCCTGCATTGAGCTTCTATCAAGCAAGGGAGTATAATATTGAAGGAAGAAAAAGGATGCCAAGACATGAAGAGTAGCGCCAGCTTGTAGGGCGATCGATCGAGGTGAGAATTAATAAACTTTGACTATTAATACACAAATTAATGTCTAAATATTCTTGATTACCAAATACCTAACTTGATGAATATAGCATATACTATGGTTATATATCGTCTTAATTTGCCATATATAATTAATTACTACATGTACACACACCTATAGATATATCGAAGATAAGTGTTATAGCTATAAAGAAATTCCACAAAAATAAATTCATAAATTAACATGATTTTATATGATACGTTACATCTATTTTACAATACAAATAGTTTTATAATCTAACATACTATACCAAGTCAAGTTATTTTGTAGGTTTACTTTTGTATAACTTATTTATAGTTAAAACATTTCTCTATATAAAATTATAAGTTAAAAATTCTTATTTGAGATGAAAATGGATTTATTTGGATAACAAAGTATGATTATATATCATTAAAAAGAAAAGGTGTGAAACCTCATATCTATATATAAATATATATATTTATATATAATATATATATAAATGCGAATTCCGGAGGATGTTTTCGTCTAACACTTTTTTATTTTTATTTTTTATTTTGTCTCTGTTTTTATTTCTAAATTTCCATTTTGCCCTTGGTCTTCTTTCCATTTTACCCCTATTTTTATTTTCAAATTACCATTTTGTCCTTGATCTCCTCCCCTCTCCACTGTTTGTTTTTTTTGGTTGGATAAACAGTATTTTCATCTAATATTTTCATTTCTAATTTGTCCTTACTATTCGAAAATTCCATTCTGTTTCCTTTTGTTTTTGTTTTGCCGACTACTTCTTAGTCTTTTTACAATTCTAAATGTCCATCTCTTTTAATGATTTGTTTCCAATAACAACAAAAAGAGTAAAAACAATTTGAAAAAAAGAACTAGATCTACTCAGATCTGTAGAGCACTCCAAATAGCTATTGCAAAATATAATTTTTTGTATAATATAAAAAAAATTGGTTAAAAGTAACTTCTAATAGATTTTGTATCTTATTCTTCATTTTACATTTTGTAATAGTAATTCTTTACATCTAAAGAATACTATTCATCTTTTAAAATATTTTTAATTATTTTTTTTCTCATTTGATACTTGTTTGGTGTTATGAGATTCATTTAAAATAAATAAAAAATATTAAAAATTTAAATGATATGAAGAAAAAATAAAAAAACTGATGTATGATATATTGTAAAAGACAGTATGTAAAATAGAAAAAATAAATTTTGATGATAATATATTTTAAAGTATAAGATAAAAAAGCTATTGAGAGTGCTCTTAGGATGAACACTGCAATTTTTTCATTCACCTACACGGGAGAAAAACAAGAATATTCACATCTATGCAAAGAAAAAAGAACGTGGTAGGAGAACGCAACAAAAATAGTGAAAGGAAGACAAAAATAAAGTTCACCGAAAAAAAAATCTATAAGAAATTAAGAAGATTTATTATTTACTATACACGGGAAAAAAACAGCTATTAGAAGAGTTATGCACCCAACAAGAAGAAAAAAAAAGTTAGAAGAAATGCATTCGGATCTACTGAGATCTGTAAAGGATGAACACGATTTTATTGTTGAGAACAAGATGAGAGAAGAGAGGAGGTGCAGACAGAAAGGAAAAAGTTGAGAGAAGGAGAGGAAGAAAGGTGGGAGAGAGAGTGAGAGAGAGAGGGAAGAAGAATCTGGAAGGAGGCGAAATGAGAGAAAAGAAATGCGGAAGGATGAATTTATAGGGTTGGGCGTAGAGTTAGGATTCTTTGTGATGAAAATGGCGCCGTTTTGGGTTTGGGATGGGGTGGGGCCGGTGGGCTGAGCGTTTTTGTACTCAAAACGGTACCCATTTTAAATTTTTTTAATATAAAGTAAAATAATGAATTTTAATAAATATTTCTTAAAAAAATAGAGTCATCTAAATAATAAGAGTTCTTAACATAAAATAAATTAATAAATATTAAATAATATTCTTAAAATAATAAAATCATTTAAATTAATTAATTTTTTAAAACTATATTATTTTTAGAACTCTAAAATATAAAAATGTTTACTTGAAAATTAGTTTTTGTTTAATAACAGTATAACACTACAAATACCTATTTTAAACGATTTTGGTAAAATATTTATAAGATTTTAGAATAATTGACTCAATTTAAAAATTATCGGCTAGATTTAAAATAAATATATTAGATTTAAAATGATTTTTTTTAAAGAAATATTATTCATCATATCCACACCACACATCAATATGTGTTTTTTTATTTTTTTATTGATGAGTAAACACACATATTTAAACATCAATAGATATATGTTTAAATTGAATGGTAAAAATAAGAAATCACATGTTATTGTATAATATAAGAGATGATAAGTTGAATTTTTGTTTTCTATAATTCATTATTTCTAGTTTTTAAAGTAATTTATTTGTCTAAAAAACAAAAAATTATGTAAAATTAAATTGGATATAGGGCATGTTATCCTTTCCTAGTATATATAAATATATATATATATATATATTTATATGTATGCATGCACTTATGGTGTTTGTTATGCAGACGATGTTAGAGCCCCTGGGAGCTCTCGTTGGACTCTAGTGTGTATTTTTTTATGTGTTTTTTTAAGTTATTTTTTATATAGAATTTTTTTTATACTTTTAAATATTTTTAAAAAATAAAATAAATTTAGAACATTATTAAAAAATACTTCTTTAATCAGAAAGTAAAAAATAATTATTAAAAAATATTTTCTTAATCACGAAATAAAATAAAAAAATTATAAATTATTTTATTTCGTAATTAACAAAGTTTTTTTTAATAATATTATAATTTTTTTATTTTTTAAAAATATTTAAAAATATTAAAAATATTTATATTAAAAAAATTAAAAAAAACACAAAGAAAAAACCACCAGAACGGCTCTAGCATTAGTCATGCCAACCTTTCCACAACATAAGAGCATTAGCATTGGCTTGGCTAAATGTATCTCCAAACTTTAGCCAATATCACACCTTTTTACATTTGCCTATTCTATTTACATTTAATTTTCAAATTGGATTAGTCATTTATTCTCTTTATAATAATAAAATATTATTAAATTAATAATTTTTTTATTTAATTTATTTGTATCACATTTTATAATTCTACCAATTGAATATTAATAATAATTATATTATAATTAAATTAATATTAAAAAATTTATATTTTTAAAAGTCATTTAATGTTAATAATAAAAAATATTAATTAAACTCATCTAAATTTCTATCTAAATTTTTTAATTACAAATCAAATAGTATTTTTATTAGAGTGAAAAATTAATATTTTAATGTTTTCTTGAAGTGAGAAATTAATATTTTAATATTTGGTGAATCAATAGTGATTCTCCATCTTTGGCTAATCACTGTAGCAAAAGTCTATTTTATTTTAGATTTGGCCAATTCAATGTGGAATATTTTTGATATCAATTATCTAAATTTTAACTAATTCTTCTATTTGACCAAACTAATGTGGATGCCCTAATACTGGTAGTTGTGATTGATTGATCGACCATGAATGAGAAATCTTGATAGCGCGCTTGCTATTGATCACGACAGTGGAATGTCCATGTCAAGGCATGGTGGTGGCAGAAATTGTAGGACAGAAAGCTACTTTACGTGCACAAAATGACGCCTCGATTTGAGTGGAGAAATTCAACTCTCTGACGACTACTTCTGGTGATCAAATAATATTATCCATCCATCCCATATGAATTTTTAAGATCATGATGATAAAAAGATATATATATATTTTTTAACCAAACATCTTCATTGAAATAAAAACCATTATATAGACATTTGTCAAAACATAAAGGCAAATACTGTAACTTAATTATGGTAATTTATTGATTAGTGTGTCATAACTCAGTATATTTTGTCATTTTGATGCTTTAAAAAACATATTGTAAATTGGTTATTTATATGGTGATCTGATTCGTGCTCTTCCTCTAGCTTAAGTATAGCAATGATTGTTCATGATGTCATAACTAAAATATTTTTTATGGTTGAAAAAACATATTGCAAATTGGTCTTTTATATGGTGATCTGATTCATGCTCTTCCCCCAGCTTAAGTATAGCAATGATTGTTCATGTCATAACTCAATTTTTGATGGTTTAAAAAACATATTGCAAATTGGTTATTTATATATATGGTGATCTGACTCGCGCTCTTAATTCCCAACTTAAGTATGGCAATGATTGTTCATGATATTGGCCCAATTGCCCTTTTGTCGTCTATTATTTTTTTGTTAGTTTCAATATAAGAAAAATGACATTTTGTGACCAGTTATTTTTTATAAAATGATTATTTTTAATTAAAATGAGTTTGTTTTTATTGTAAATAGTCATTTTCATCTTAAAATAATGATCACAAATATCCATTTATCTTGTAATGTGTCAATGACTCAATAGTACTGAATAGTTAGAATTAGACACAAGGGTGTTCACTCGAACCCAGATCGAGGTACCTGGTATACGTCCCAGACTTGGATCCTAGTATCAAATGCGGCCTGAATATCTGCTAAAATCCGGCATGAACAATGCTATAATTAGACGGATGGTACTATCATACCTGAAATAGTAACAATATTGGTGACGAAACCTGCAATATTTTGGAACACGCAATAAAAATCCATACTTGGTGATAAAGAAGTCAATTTCCAATCTATAGAACGGCATCAAAATAGTACTTTAATTTAGAATTGCGCAGATACTACAATAGACACCAAAAACATCTGGTTTTTATTTTCAGACAACATACAATGTTTATTCTTAGTTTCCAATGAAACACACACAGCAACTTATTATTTTGGGATCAACCGCAACAACAACATATAACACGTACTGGAAGAGTGCAATGTCACTTAATTAATAGAGATAGGCTGAGAATCTTCTGCCTTGAAACCTTTTGTCTTCTTTTTCTCGGCTGTCAATACATCTTCTATGTTCTTTGCTATGGAAGATAGCATAGCCTGAATAAAAGATAGCGTCAGGGGATCTTCTGTCTTCTTTTTCTCAGCGATTAATATATCTTCTATGCTCTTTGCCGTGGAAGATAGCGTATTGGGATCTTCTGTCTTCTTTTTCTTGGTGGTTATTGTATCTTCTATGGTCTTTGCCAGGGAAGTTAGCATAGTCTGAATAAAAGATGCTAACTCATCCTGTTCCCAACCTGGAATCGGATCAGCGACGAATGACCACCGGAGCTTGCACCCTTGTTTGCTTTCCCCACTGATTGGATATGCTGAGCATGTTCCCACTAGGGTCTTGATGCCGACGTTATTTTCCATGACATCGTAGCTCAAAGACTTCTTGATGGGATCTATCTTATTCAGCTTCTCATGGAGCCACAATTTCTTCGATTGCATACGCCCGTCCCATACTTTTGTTGCGGTGGCAACAGTGCAGCGAACGAGGCCAGGCTGGTTGCAGATCCCTTCGACACATTGACTCTTGTCAATTACATCAGGAGCATATTTGTATAGGTTGCAGTAGTCCTCCAAGAATGGCCATGCCTCTTCTGCTGTTGCGATTTTGAGTTCTGCAGTGAGATTTTTTACCCATTTTGGTTGTGCTGGTGCTTCCATTTGTGTGTGTGCGCGAGGGAGAGAGAGAGCGAGAGAGGAAGGGAGGGAGATGTTGATCAGGGAGTGATCAGTGTGGATATTGTTGAAGATGTGTTCTTGTGTAGTTGGGGTCTTAGCTATTTATAAGGAATCGAATGCAGGCTACGTATGAAATATAACCACTATTGGAAGAGATCATGCATGGTACGTGGAAACAATAGATCAACTTGGGGTCCAGCTGGCCTAACTATATATGTGTACAAAAGGAATCGTGTGTCGTGTAGCTAGAAGAGGTTTACTTTACGTGCATGGAAATTCTATATGCGTGGAAGATCATTTCCAAAACCATCACGGGCTGGGACTCTTGAGAGTGATCGGCTCGGTGACGTGACACTCAACTTGATTTCATATTAATTACAGATTTAATATATGAGTTTTCAAGTATTTATAATTTGAAATTTCGATTTTTAACTTTTGTAAAAATTGATACTTAAGTAGTAATTAAGAAACTTACATTAATTCAATACATCCGTTAATTTGACCATGCATTAGAAAATTAACTGTGTTATCGACACATGACATCCATACATCACATGTTAGCCTCTGATTGGTTGACGTGGATATTAATGCCACGTGTCAACCTTTTATTGGTTGATTGACATGACATGTCATGCCATTACTTGTTTAACAAAAAGTTAAAAGATATATCTATTTGAAAGTTTCTTAATGCGCTAGTGTATAGATATATATATATATATATATATTTATGAGTGTGTGTGTACGTTGTGTGTGAATACTAAGAGGATAAGTTGAAATAAACTGATGATGAAATTAAGGACACGTGAAAAACACCAAAGAATAATAATATGTAAAGGTATATAGATCACGCGTATGGAAGAAATTAGCTGTCGATTTCACCGGCCAGGGCCCAGAAATTAGGTACTACTGGTGTATATATGTCTATATATGCATGGGAGGATGCATATGGCTGCAGAACGAACTGGTGCATGTGCACATGACATGCAGCACACGTCTCTCCGTAGAAGCTGAGGCTGGAGATGAATGGGTTAAGGAGGTGCAGCCAACCCAATAATTGCATGCTAGTTTATCATCATGATCATCACCTTCATGAGCAAATTGATCTCAGGCTTGGCTTGGCTTTCAAAAGTAGTCATTGACTTGAGCAGCAAATTGATCATGATATTAATTAATAAATTAGAGCAATTAGCTGCTATTAATTAAACTGCGCGCATGTAATTTGGGGAATGGATAAGTACTAGTAGTACTTGTGGGTAATATATATTATCATTACATTAATACTTGCAGGCGTATATAATATGCATGCAGTGCATATATATATATATATACTATATTATAATTAATAAGTGACTATCTAATTGTGAATAATAACTTTATTTTTTTCCTTTAACTTTTGTTATTTTTCCGTTAAGTCTTGTTTTTCCATTAAGTCTTGTTTTACCAAAAGACCCTTAAAACCTTTAACCATTTGACGTGTAGCTCCCTTGTAGAATTTAATGAAGAATCATGTTTTACCAAAAGGTCATTAAGACCATTGACTATCTGGCGTAACTCCTTTGTAGAATTTAATGAAATATCATGTTTTACCAAAAGGCCCTTAATAGCCCGCGGTTAGATACTTTGCTAAAATTTAGATTTTTTTTT
>QEOT01001272.1:102224-117492 GCA_003123785.1 Pterocarya stenoptera
GCAGAAATGGATGGAACGGGATGAGGTGATGTGGAGGCAAAGGTCTAAGGCTTTGTGGCTCAAAGATGGAGATAAAAATTCAAGATATTTTCATATGAAGGCTACTCAGAGGATGAGGAAGAATAGATTGGTAAAAGTTCAGAATGAGGAAGGGGTTTGGCAGTATGGGGAGCAGCGGGACAGGGTTCTATTACATTATTTTGAGAATCTATTTACTAGTTCCAGTCCAAGTGGTGATTATGAGTTTCTTACATCTCTTGCTGATAGAGTTACTCCAGCTATGAATGAGGGATTGAGTCAAAGGTATTCTGAACTTGAAGTTTTGAGGGCTTTGGTTGAAATGAACCCATCTAAAGCTCCTCGTCCAGATGGGATGTCTCTGGCTTTCTATCAAAAATATTGGAACGTGGTGGGAACTTCTGTTCTTGAAGCTGTTTTACAAGTGTTGAATTCAGGTATTTTCCCTCATTTTCTTAATCATACCTTTATCACTCTCATTCCTAAGAAGAAAAATCCTGCTGTGGTTGCTGATTATAAGTCCATTAGTCTTTGTAATGTGGCTTATAAATTGATCTCTAAAGTTATTTCAAATAGGCTGAAATCTGTTCTACCTAATATTATTTGGGAGAGTCAAAGTGCTTTTGTGCCCGGTCAATTAATTACTGATAATGTACTTATTGCATATGAGGTAGTACATTTTTTAAAGCACAAAAAGAAGGGGAAACAAGGGTTTATGTCTCTAAAACTAGATATGAGTAAGGCCGACGATAGAGTGGAGTGGAGCTTTATAAAAAAGGTAATGGAAGTGATGGGTTTTCAGCCAGCTTTTGTTTCTTCAGTGATGTTTTGTATTTAAACAGTTTTATTTTCTGTTTTGATAAATGGGGAGGCAAAGGGACCTATTATTCCTAGTAGGGCGTTGAGACAAGGGGACCTGTTGTCCCCTTATCTTTTTCTTCTTTGTACTGAGGGACTCACTTCATTATTGAATGTAGCAGGACTAAGGAAGGAAATTTCTGGGATTAAAATTTGTAGAGGGGCTCCAAACATTAATCATTTGCTTTTTGCGGAGGATAGTGTCATCTTTTGTAAGGCTGATATAGAGGAGAATAGGAGAGTGCAAGCCATCCTTTTAGTTTACGAGAGTGTTTCAGGGTAGAAAATAAATAAGGAAAAAACCTCTATGGTTTTTAGTAGCAATGTGGGTAGGGATGTAAGGGAAGAGCTTCGATTGTTGTGGGGTAATGCTGATATACAGCAGTATGAGAAATATTTGGGTCTCCCTCCTATTGTAGGGAAGTAAAAAATAATGACCTTTCAATCTATAAAGAAGAGGGTTTGGCAAAAATTAAAAAATTGGAAGGAAAAACTGTTGTCTCAAGGGGGTAAGGAGATTTTGCTAAAAGCTGTTGCTTTATCTATTCCTACTTATTCTATGAGTTGATTCCTGCTACCTGAAAGTTTCTGTTTGGAGTTGGAAGGATTGATGGCTAGATTTTGGTGGGGCCAAAAGAAAGAGGAAAGAAAAATTCACTAGATTAGTTGGAATAATATGTGTGAAAGGAAGGATAGAGGTGGTATGGGGTTTAAGAAACTTAGATTTTTAACCTTGCACTTCTTGCTAAACAAGGGTGGAGGTTGACACAAAATATGGACTCTCTACTATACAATATTCTCAAGGCTAGATATTTTTCTAAGACTAATTTTTTGGAGTCTAGCTTGGGAAAGCGCCCTTCTTATACTTGGTGTGGTATTTGGGAAGCCAAGAAATGGGTGCAGGAGAGTTCTAGATGGCGTATTGGAGATGGGAGGACTACACGATTATGGACAAATCAATGGCTTCCAGGGCACATGAATTTGGCTCAAGACTTTGGGGTACAAGAGCAGGATAGAGAGGCTACAGTGGCTTCGATCATTGATGCAGAAACAAGAGGATGGGACTATTCAAAAATTAGAACTTTCTTCAATCCAATGGTGTTGCTAAGATAAATAAAGTCTTTATTTTTCGTGAAGGAACAGATGATAAATTGGTGTGGAGTCAGGAAAGGAATGGTCAGTTTTCTGTGAGGAGTTGTTACAAACTTATTTTGGCACATATGGGGTCCGATATAGCAGAATCTTCTTCGAGTGGGAGGCTCGAGAGACTTTGGAATGCTTTGTGGAGGATGAAAGTTTCAAATAAAATCAAAGTTTTTGCTTGGAGGTTGTGTAAAGACAGTTTACCATTGAAGGTTAATTTAGCAAGGAAGAAGGTGATTACAGGAACAAAGGGCAGTTTTTGTCAGCATCCAGTTAAGGATTTAGTACATGCAATTTTCAGTTGCATTCAACTCCGGGATCTGTGGGTGTAGTATTTTCCTTCGTTGCTAAACCTCTTGTCTCTCAATGTGACTGAGATTGTGATATAGATTGTGGAAGGGATATCTCCTCATTCTTTGGAGCATTTTTTCTGTCTAGCTTGGGGCTTTTGGCATAGAAGAAATAAGTTTGAGTTTGAGCAAGTTAGGTTGAGTTCGCTTCATGTTACTAATCATTCTCTGGGTCTCTTATATAGTTTTAGAGTTGCTCCTGTCAGCTCTAGGATGCAGTTGAGAAATCAGTTCAGTTGGCAGCCTCCTCCTTAGGGTGTCCTTAAATTGAATACTGATGGTGCCATGTTTTCCAACTTACAGAAAGCAGGTATAGGAGTTATTTTAAGGGATTCATCAGGAAAAGTGTTAATGGCAGCTTCTAAATTTGAAATGGAGGTTGAGGAACCAGAAGCAATCGAATTACTGGCTGTTTTCGGAGGCATGCAGCTGAGCTCTACAATGGGAGTAACACAAGTTGAAATTGAATCCGATTGTTTGCTGTTGGTTCAGTCGTTACAGCGCGATGATATGTTACATTCTATGCTTGGCAATCTGTTTTTTGAAGTTAAAAGGCTTTGTAGTTGCTTTAATAGTGTGGTTTTTAAACATGTGAGTAGAGAAGGCAATCGAGCAGCTCATGTGCTTGCTCACAATGCTTGGAGAGTTGATGATATTGAAATGTGGTGGGATTGTATTCCAGACTTTCTTTCTCAAACCTTATGGTTTGATAAATGTCGGTAATCATTTGTTATCTCAATGAAGATGTTTGCTTCTTATAAAAAAAAAAAAAAATTCTGTTTTGAGGGCAGTCAGCTTATGAAAGTGCTCTCTCGAGTTTAATATCTATTGCATTTTAAATTCCACCGTATTATTAGTATTTCTATTTTTGCTGTAAAATTGAAATTAAAATAGATTGAAATAATCGAAAGGGATGGTCATGGTGCGACTTGACCAGCAATATCTAACGAAACTAGCGAGTTGTGTAGTGGGGAAGGTGGAGTTTGGTGAAGAAGATCATGATAATAAACATGATAATTAGCATGCAAAGAGATCAATCGAAGATCTAGAACATGATGAAGAAGATCATCAATTAAGTTTAGTACTGATCAAGTAGGGTCTTGATATTAATTTCGGATCAACTTGCAACATAAGCCACAGCTAGGGTTTGATTCTTGGTTTAGTTCATGTCATAATCAGTATACAATGTTGTAGTGAATATAGATGGATCAGCATGCATGAGAAACACAGATGCATGGAATATTCGTTATATCAAGTACTGTGATCATAATTATATTTTTCAATGTTTATTTTATATATATGTATTCGTTAATTTTGGAATATTCTCGCTGGTGTTACAAAAAATTATATATTGTTTTTAGCATAATATATTACGAAGAATAAAAGATAGATTATTTTTTTCTTATAATATTATTATATATTCTCCCAATTCTACTTAATTCCCCTCTAAACCAAAAGATAATATATATAATATATATTTATATAGTCTGCAGGCATCGTGGGATAGAATCCGATCGACCATTCACGCATGCAAGAGTGAATATATAAGAAAGTGTGCCTATTTTCTTAATTAATTATATTCAAGAATAATTTAAAACATGATCAATTAAAGCACGTACAATGTTTTTTCTTTTACCAAATGCTCGGGTTTTTTCTACAAATTAATTAAATTTCTGTTGAAATTAGGAAGATCGATCTCTATATACACGGCAAGAAATATTAAAGAAATTGGGAATGATCACACGATTTGCCATGAGAGCGGGTCGGCGATAATTTAATTGGGAAAAACATACAAAGAACCTCTTTGTACGTGACATCTAGAGAGTACTGACTGAACTTTCTGCGTTACAGAAACAAATAAACATATTAATTAAATAGAAATATTTGTAATCGTAAATAGTGTAATTATTGTATAATCGTTTTGAAAAAAGTGAATAAAATAAGAAATTTATATAAAAAAATTAATTTTTTAATAGTAAACTCTACTATTTTTTAAAATAATTACGCATTTTACGATTGTATGTAGAAATTCATTAAAAATAAGGAATCCAGTAAAAAACTAAAAACAAAAAAACAAAAAACAAAAAAGGTTGACCAGAAAGAGTGGAAGGACCATGTACGTACGGTGGCACGGATAGAGGAAGTAAATGAAAGAACAGTGTAATAAAAATAAAAAATAAATATTAAAAGTAATAAAAATAAAGAATAATTAAAATTTAAATGAAAATAATAAAAAATATAGAAAGAATATAAAATGATGGGAAGAAGACAAGCAAAAGCTAAATTAACGGAGGTGGGGTGTTGTCTCCAAGAGTGGGTACATATGAGTGTCCTCCGATAATTTTCCCCCCACTAATGCCCCAATCAATCCTCCACCTTTTTTCCATCATAATTTTTTTTTATTGCTATAAATAATAGGAAAAAGTCCTAATTTACTACTCTACTCATGCTTTCGGTTTTAAACTTTTTATGCTTATGTAACACCGACAAACCCTACTCATGTTTTCAGTGTTCAATTTGAATAGACGAAAGAAACGTTGGTTGAATGTTGCCTTTAGGAACAACAAAAAATGAAGCCCAGTAAGAACATTGGGTCAACAATCTTGATTAATTAGCTTTTTTCGGCAATTTTAAAATGCTTTTCCGGCTAAAATTTATCGTTGGGAAAGCGTTTTAAAAACTTGATAACTCAGTTGCAGCGATTCATAAATTGCTAGTAATGGATCAAAAGCGATGATTTGTAAATTGCTGCAATTGCATATTGAAAACCGAAGAGTAAATTACAACAATTTTCAAATCGTTGGATATTCATATTTACCAACGATTTTATAATCGCTGCAACTGAGTTCACAGAACCAAAAATTCAAATGCGGAGATTCTTAAATCGCTGGTAATGGATCAAAAGTAGCGATTTTAGACTCGCTGCATCTAGATATTCGAAACAGCTAACTCAATCCCAGCGATTCCATAATCGCTGGGAAATACTTATACCGGCGATTTTTAATCACCGCAATTGGGTTTTCAAAATCGTTTAGTCAGTTGCAACATTTTTTTTTTTAAAACGTTGGGAATGTGTATTTGCGGCGATTTTATTCCTTTTGGTGACGGTAGAAAATCGCCGAAATTCATTTTTCCCAACGATTACGAACTGAATCGTAGATCATAACTGAGGCGATATTTTGTATTATTTGTAGCGGAAAAAATTGCTGGTAAAGATAAGCTTTTAACAACGATTTTTGACATCCGTTGGGGTAGATCAGAAGTGGAGGTTTAATACCAGTGAACGTGCAACGATGTGTAAATCGCTAGGAAAAGTTGGGGGCAGCGATTTATAGGATTTTTCCCATCGAAATTAATCTCTGAAAAAAGTGACTCCCCTTATAGTGAATTAAACAAAGAGTTAAATTAGAGAGAGTCGGTGCATGAGTTAGAGGGGGTTAACTAATTTGTACGTACGTATATAGTATTTGTACTAAATTTTTGCACGTGCATATGTGTGTGTCTATATATCTATATATATATTCATGACTCGGTCTTTAACATATATATTGTAGAAAATAAAATAAAATAGAAAAAGAAATTGAGAAGAGAGAAGGGAGAGAGTTTGAGGGCTATATCTTTGTTATTCTCATTTGTTATTGAATACATAATTTATATCCCTATTTATAGATGAATGAGATTAGAGAAAGAATGCAAATATAATAAATCAATTATACTAATTGATACATTTTTTTTATATAAGAAATAGACTTCATTTTATTTCTTAAATAAAGTTACATCTGTGACTCAAATTACAAGTCAAACTAACATCTGTTGTAAGCATCTCCATACACAAAAACTTTGCGATGGGCATTGTCTAACTTCTAGAGAGTATCATTCTCTGTATCAAAACAGAGGAAAAAAAAACACTCCGCATCAAAACTCCATCCTCCGATAGAGGAGGAGTGAACAACACACCCATCCTCCCATTACAGAGGAGGGAGGAAACCAACACCACTATGGACAAAACGTTCAATAGCCTATTGCACTGTATTCTCAACACAACCAACAAACAGACTACAACAAAACACACCGACATAAAGTCAGAAACAAACTAGACACCACCAAAACAGTACTAAACAGAACTGGAAAACACAAAATGAAAAGCATCGGTGGCGCGTGCATGACATGCGCTGCACTGAAGAGGAGCCATTCGGCCAATCAAGAAGTTGCCGGAGTCGCTAGGCCTTGAGTTGCCGCACATGGAGTCAACAGAAGATGAATCACGGCGGTTTGAAAAACCCACGTGTTTCCTTTAAACCGTGCGTCAACGCAACGCGCTGCTCCAATTGGCACCCAATCCTGTCGATCGCTAGATCAACGAGTGAGGCTTCGCCTGGTGGTGCTCGTGTCGGACGATAGTCACTAGAGAAGCTTGAAACGGCTACCCCCTTATTCGGTCGAAAACCTGAAAAAAAAAAACCAAAAAAACAACAAAAAGTCGCTGGAGATGAAGGGCCGGCGTGGAGAGGGAGGAGAGAAAGAGGAAGAAGGATCTGAAGCTCCCTTTCCCCCCAACTAGAATCGGATGGGAGAGTTTTTAGAGAGAGAGGGTCTGGTTTTTAGATAGAGAGGCAGTTAAGTAAAAAATATGTGATCATAGAGTCTTTCTCTTCAACAGACTGCACTATTATGCTAATTGATACTGATTGATTTACATATAAACTAAATATGGTAGAGATCTAATAAGTCATATTTTCATACATACTACAATATTATGAATATATTCTATAATACATATCCTAACGAGTAATGCTAGGTACAAGCCTCAAATGTACATGCCTTACGTAAAAATGTGGGCCCCTCTTTTTCATGGTAGGGTCCACCTTTTTTTTTTTTTTTTTTTTTATAAAAGGCTCGTATAAGATTTGTGCATTTGTGGTTTCTATATATCATTTCTCTATTCTAACGTCCCCTGAAACTAAGGATGATTATGAAGACCTTATCTTGAGTTTGTAAATTAATAATATCACGTAGCTGGCGAGGTGGATGAGACTTAAGGACCTAACTGAAACCTAACAAAAGGTGTCTCTGTGGCGCGTGGTGCAAGTGGATGGTGGGCAGAAACAAATTGATGTACAAGATTGCTGATGAAAAGTAGAGCATTGATTCATTAAGTGCATAGGAAGCCTTTGAAGGACGTGTGGTGAATGAAAAAAATACCAAATAACATGTTGAATGTTAGACTTATCATGAACAGAGATCTGTTAAGTGTGTAGGAAGTACTCTATAGAGAGCATGTGGTGAATATAAAAGAACATCAAATAACACGTTGAATTTGAGACTTATGACGAATGGCGATCCGTTAAGTGTGTATGAAGCATTTGGAGAACGTGTGGTCAATGGAAAAGAGCACCATATAACACGTTGAATATGAGACTTATCATGAATGAAAAAACATTGCAAGAGACAGTAGGAAATCGATGACTCTTATGCCAAAATGCTCACAACAACTCGTACAGTCAATTGGTAGTCTGATATGAGAAAAACATATTGAATAAGGGATGTAACTGAGAAAATTTCGTGAGAGGTAAAGCTAGCGGATGACTTTTAAAAGAAATAGTCAACAAAATTAAGTTTAGCGTTAGCCAATGGCGCCTTAGATACCATGTAGAAAAATATATATATATATGTATAGAACATATTCATAATATTCTTGTATGTATGATAATATTCTAATATATATATATATATATAGAAAACTCTATCCATCATCCTCTTAATTATCATCCGTCACGATCCTCTTATTTGGCAACCAATAATTGGTTGATATGTAATGAATGATAAACAGCTTTGTAATTATTTAATGTCACATTAGATGATGATAAAAGGAAGATGGCAAAAAGGATGGTGTATAGCATTAATTTCTCGTGTGTACACATACATATACACAGATTTTGAGATCAACTTGGAAAAAGTTATATTGAAAAATAGTCTATGTTATTACGAATATATACAACTCATGATGATCATCAAGTTTAACTTCGAGGGGCAAAAAACGAACTTAGGAGGATGCTTTATGAAAAATTCTTAACTCTCATATAAAAGTGTCAAAAAATTTGAAAACTTTTTGCGATCCAAGCAATAAGTAGTATTATAAAAAAATTATTTATTTGTGATTAGTAACTTTTAATAAAAATAATTATTTTTTATCAATATATTTTTATCGTAAACAATTATTATCATCGTAAATAATCAATCATAAATATTTGTTACGCAGCGGATCGAGACCCTAATCTTGCAGTTCTGTGTCCAATAATTCTCGAAGAAATCCTGTATCATGCATTTACAGCTTTAAAATCCAGGAAATCATGGGTAGAATACTGTAGATTGTACAAGTTTGACTCACGGACATCTAGCTACGAGCTCTAGGGATCTATTTTTTTCAAGTTTTGATCGATTGCATGCCACAAATTATATATGTAGTACGTCTAAACAAGTACTAGTACTGCTGGAGAGTAGTCGACGATGATCAAGCTCTTGCCTGCCCCTAATGCCTTAGAGTCCTGACTGCATTTTTAAGATTTGAAGAAATATAGATAAAATGATCTATATTAACTTTTTTAAGATGTAAAAGTTTAAACTATAAACTAGTTACAGTAATTTTAAATATATTTTTCAATTTGAAGATGTACTGTTCTTCTTCAAAAGTAATATTTTATTGTTAAAATTATCTCAATTGTTTTGCTTTTCAATTTTCATTTCCTATTGTTTTCACCTTCCTCGAATGCCTTTTTAATTTTATTTTCGTATTAAGTTTTGAAATATGTAAAGAAAGAAATATTATTATTAATTAACATATAGTTAGTAATTGTAAAATAAATATATATTTTAGAAAAAATAATATCATATTATTATTTTGACTAATCTAATGTAATGTTATGGCTAGAGATCAGGTTTTAGATTTATGGAGAAAATATATATTTTATTAAATTTTAAAGATAATTTTGATGAAGCTAAAATATGCGTGAATTAAAAACGTACGAAACGTTAATATTATAACCCTTTTTACTTAATTGCCAAATGAACACGAAATGCAATGCTATATATATATACTAGGTCGGAACAACGTGCAAAGCACGTTTGCCTAGTTCAGTGAAATAATTATTTTAAAAAAATAGTATATATTTCTTAAAAATAAAAGTTGATTTTAATTAATAATTTAAGACATGGGAAAAAAATATGAAATTTAGCAAATATTTAGGGATAATGATAGTTAAGTCGAGTATAATAATTACATGCTTGCATAGATTAGAAGATAAAAACATTAGTTGAAAATATAACATAGTTCAACACATATTTATAACATCGATAGTTTTAGCAACAAATGTAACAAAAAGATCAGTTGAAAATATGAGTCCTTTGATGTATTGACTATGATCCATCATTTTGTGTCATCTTGTACCGAATCAATAGATAAGACATTGAAATTCTTGTGAAGCGTGAGAAAACAAGTAAGAAACTGCAGGCAAAATACGAACCCTTAATAAATAGCAGCAACCTGAGGAAAATCAAGAATAAGAATCTTGAAGTAAAAACACGGCGGAAAGTCATAATAATTAATTATATATAAATTGGTTCATCACCTTAGACGACCTAGTACTGACGTAGTGTCAATTAATTGAAGAGATTAGAGTGTTGATTCAACCGTGGCCTTTTGGGACGACAAGTGTTAATATAGCTGACAACCTAATCTGTGGGAGAACAAGTGTTAATTGAACAGATATGAGTGTTGATTCAACTGTGGCCTTTTGAGTACATGCCTAAATGAATATGGTTAAAAATAATAATGTTAACTATGGATATGTAATTATGGACAATTTTGATATGCAACATCGAATGATAATAATAATTTATCCAAAAGATGTTATCTATTTCTTATAAAAGAAAGACATAATGCATAATTAATTAAACTTAGAAAACATCAAATATTGTCCATAGAAAAAAAAAAAAAACAGAATAAAAGATATAATGCCATGTCCACCACCCTAGCATTGCTGCCATTACTATTTTTCTTCAGGAATATAGCCAACTGCAACTGACTCTCCATAGAAACCATTTGAGGCATTTTCCTCAGAGTTTAGTGAACTTCCACAATTCTCAAAAGTGTTCTCCATAAACATATTCTCGTCATATGAAATTGTTGAGGTATTATTGGAGATATTATTTGTACTGAATTGTGGCATCATGTAATTGGTACTCTCTGACTGAAACCAACTTTGGACATCTTGTGGGTCAGAAGGTATTCCGTAGCACTTTTCATTAGGGTTTCCATTGACAGAAGCATCAAGAAAGTTTTGAGCTGCTTGTAATTCCTTTAGAGATGCTAGTTGATTTTGTAGATTTATAACCTGCAGGAAAAAAAGTAAAATACCATTTATTAATTAAGAGTTAACCCAGATTAGGGTTTCAATCATTATATATAAAAAGAGAACCTGCTGCTGAAGAGTCAAAATATATGAAAAAGTGCCATAAATAGGATCTTCAAGCCTAGCCTGCGCTTCATACAAGATTGTGGCAGCTGCTTTAGAACGATCACTCACCGGGATCTGAGTAAGGAGCTTCGACACATTACCTGCACCGAAAATCTTATGAACGGCGGAAAAATTGCTAATTCCTTGTTTATAGCAGAAATAAGGAGCAAAAATACATCCCCTAACACATTTCCTTCTAAGGAATCTACAAGCTCTACAAGGAAAACCAAAACCAGTCATCTTGATGGTTGGTTTTAGTCAGGGGGGGTAAGATACCTGGATCAAGGAGGAAAAAAACTGTAAATTCTGGAACTCGCAAAACATGGAGCCAAAAGATGCCGCAAAATCCGGAGCTACCTCGATTCTCGCCAAAAGTGACTAATTATTTGTATGTATCTTCATTTTCCTTTTTTTTAGCTGGTAGTATTCAAAACAAAATATTGTTTAAATACAAATAAAATCAAATATTTGTTAAAACACAATCATGAAACATAATTACGTGTAATCATGAACAGCAATGAATTCTGATTGGATTATTTGTCTTCTTTTTTCCTGATCATTAAATTTCAAAGTTTGACAAATGTCATAAATTAATGAGTCTTGGGTTTCTGATCTATGCTATAAAGCTCAAGCCAACAACGCTTTAGAGTCTCGTAGGTTACTGTCACCAGTTAGTGAGGTTGATCAACTTAAGATTCAAATAAATCATTATTTGAACGAAGGGGTACAAATACAAAGTGAACAGCAGTGATTAACAGCTTTGCCCCAAATCCCGATTCGTGCTGTAAAGCATGAGTCAACAAATGCTTTAAATAAATTTTGAAAGCTACATCATGGAGGAGAATCTTCGGCCAAGTGGATTTGCTTTGTTGTCTCAACATCATTTGATTTGTGGTGCGGTTCGGTGCTCGATAAAGTGACCTTAGTACCCGATTCTGCTGCTTCTTGTCCTAAAGCTAAATTTAGGCTTAGGTTATGATGTATACTGATTTTTTGTGTGGTTTACAGTGGGTGTAGGGTCAGGTAATTGGGTTCATTTTACCCCCAGCTTATATAATAAAGTAAATAAATAATAAAAGAATTCACATTTTGTATGTGAACCATATACTCAAGACATGTAACCACGCAAAAAGGAGCTAGAACGAAGGGGTACAAATACAAAGTGAACAGCAGTGGTTAACAGTTTCGCCCCAAACCCCGATTCGTGCTGTAATCTGATAACAGCAGTGGTTAACAGCATATCCTATAATCTGATAGCTTGTCTTGTTCTCATTTTCATCCCTATAAAACCAGTGTTAAGTTTCATTTCATTTGCATCAACTCTTTTTTTTTTCTCTGAAATCTATTTACATTCTCGATTTCTAAGTTTTTTCTTTAATGGCTCGGCAATCTTCTTCCAGCAATCCCCATTTCCATTATATGGGGTATTCTGCATCTTGGCCACCAATTATTTCTACATCCACTATAGGTGCCATGCAGCATGAGAATGATCTGACTAATAAGTCAGATGATGACATCATTTATGAACTGGTGAGCCTCGGTACTCGATACTCATCAGCCATAGTTGCATTTTCCCGGCGATTGCAGTCCAAAACTCGTGAGGTTGAAAAGCTTAAGGAGAAGATTTATGAATTTCAACAACTTGATCATGAATCTAACAAAAAAATAGGAGACTTAAAGCAAGAGAATAAGGATTTGAAATCTTTACTTGCTTCTTCGTTTCGACTTCCTGCTCCTTTAGATAAGAATAACATGTTGATTTATGAAGAACAAGAGCGTTTGAAAAGTGAGGCTAAAAGTCTCAAGTTTTTGTAAGTCGTTTGAAATTATAAAATAAAAAAATTTTCGTGTATGCATCGTTCCTGTTTATCTCAAAGCTGTGTATACTCCTATTATCTCTCACCCAAGAACTGAGTATCCATCCAAACGAACCACTCAATCAACCAATTATTATTATTCGAGATAAGCTATAAAGCGTTTCTCCTAACTACTGTAATTAGAGGACCACTCATTTGCATTTGATTGACTAATATAATATATCTCTACTTATTCTTCTCTTCATAAAAGAGCCTCTCGATATCAATGAATAGGAAATGAACAATAATGATGCGTTTGGAACATCTTCTTCATTAATTCTTCGAGCTCAACTATGGGTCCCACCTAGATTGGTTTTCGCTGAGTCTTTGAATACTTTGGACCTCTATATAATAAACCATTTCCACCCTTTTAAAATATAGAGCAATCTCTGCATTTCTCATATTTCTCGTTTTACTCTCAATTCTCACAACTTCTCTCACTCTCTTAACTTATTAAATGGCCAACCAANGTCCTGACGCTGTCAACACCATGGTTGAGGCAGAGATACATTTCTCTACCCGATCTGATGTTGAGGTGGTTGCAGGAACAAGAATGCTGGGTGTCCAATATGCTGCTGCCATTAATGCTATGTCCCGGAGATTTCTTTCACGCGAGAATGAAGTTGACGAACTTAAATTTGAGATTTTTGAATTGCAAGAAAAGCTTGCAAATAAATGTAGAAAAAATAAAATATTAAAAGATGAAAATACGGAGTTGCGGAAATATGTAGAGTATTATGCTCAAAAACTTCAACCATGCATAGAAGAGATGGAATGAAAGGGAGAACAATTACAAAGCGAACAACAGCGGTTAATAGCAGAAGTTCAACGTTTACAAAGAACAGAGGGTTAATCTGTTGTTTAATCTTTGTTGGCGTAAGAGTTACGTTGTTTTATTTGACTATCCTTTTTTTTTTTTTTGTAAAACAGAAGATCTGCCTTCCTCTTTGAATGGTTTTGTGGTTTTTGAATTAATGGTCCTTATTATAAGTGTGTATTGGTTTTGATGGACTTCAACGAGATAGTTAATTTGAATTCATGTTTTTAGGCAGTGGACTTTATCGATGCAAGAGTAACTTTCATATTCAAACCCAACATAGTATCTCGAGCAAGTGGGTCGACTTGAATAGAACTGCAGATCAAAATTGTCGATACTCGTCCGCACGTAATTATGTTTCACGATTATGTTTTAACTTATTTGATTTCATCATTACATAAATATTTAGCCAGGGCGGAGTTCGAGACTCTAAAGGATTTGTCAACTCATGCTTTACAGCACGAATTAGGGCTCGGGACAAAGTTCGAGGCTCTAAAGCGTTGTCGGCTCGAGCTTTATAGCTCGTTAATTGTCATCAATTTACATTTGTCCGACTTTGAAATTTACGACACTTGTCGAGAGTTTGGATTGAAAAAAGAAATGTAGCTGAATAGTGAAATTAACTCGTGAACAGTAGGGCCTTCTCTTTTATAATGAGAAGTTGTCTTTTAACTTGTCGACAGTGAAATTTATAACACTTGTCTTTTGGTTTAACGTGAGTGGGATTTTTTTTGTTCTCTACTTTTCTAATTTGGTAAATATTTAATGTTGTATATGATAAAGTGAGGTTGAAATTCTTGGTCCAAGCTGTCGTTAGGGGCATGTTTGTGGGAATGTCAACAACTCCACTAACTCAATTTTTAAGGATCTTGGAGTTTTCATGATATTATTCTCACTGAGGTGAAAAAGATAGTACCGAGGGAAAAAAGAGAGGAGGGAGGTGGGGATGGCTACAATGAGAGTACTCTCATCATAGTTGAATGAAACAATTTTTTTTTTTTACAAAAAATAATATGGTTTTAAAAAAATGATTAATGAATAATTTAATTTAGTATGATTATAGTTGCTTATTTTTTATTTAAAAAAAATATATTTTTCTTTTTCTTTTTATTTTATTTAAAGAAATATCTATTTTATTGGAGGGTAAGTATGCTATTTTTAATATAAATATGCTATTTTGGAGTTTACGTAATTTACACCCTAGAAAGAATAAGGATTTTGAAAATGATCAACTTATAAATTTATAATTACAACAACATGAAATGTCGCCAGTCTTCATCAAGAAAAAGTTGACAGGCGAACCAATGGAAATTAGCAAACTGCACGATTGATGATGATCCAGCAGGTGGTGGGCGGCATATTCGGATTCAAAGTGTTCCTGTAATATTATGTCGACTTTATCATTCAAATCATTTAATTCAAAGATAATGCTCTCTCTCTCATCATGACAACTTAGACATAACAAGTTCAACTTGTCCAAAACAAGTTACTAATCATGTAGAAAAAACTGTACTTCCTTAATTTGATTGATAAGATATTCAAATTAATGACAGCAATTAAAGCATGCATATCGTAAGTAAATTATAATAATATCATTATCTTTAAATTTAATGAAATTTAATGAAGAGTTATTTTTATTTAAAAGTAGCCAATTCATTTTGGAAGAGTAATGTTGCGTACAGTCTTCATTTAAAGACTATATCTTTTCTTACG
>QEOT01001272.1:122175-171909 GCA_003123785.1 Pterocarya stenoptera
TCCTCCTCCTTCAAATCCTTTGCGCTTCCGCATCTTCATTGATCTCCCCATCCTCCAGCTTCATTTGCAAATCAAGAAAAGTTCAATTAAGGTTCTGGATAATGACTCTCTTTCAGAACAGTGTCAAGATGGAAAATGATAGACAAATGCATATCTACCATAAAAAACACTATAGCAACAATTTCATCTAATTGAAGCAAATTTATCGTTCATAAGAAAACAAAAACAAAAAAAGAAAGAAAGAAAAGGGACTCGACGCCATTGGGGGTAAGTCAAATGATTAATAGCAGATAAAAACATTCTAAACCAAAACAATATACTTAACATGCAAACTGTCACTTATTTTCCCTTCTCATAAAATAAATTTTGCACAAACCATACAATTAATTAGGATATAAGCCCGTGACAGTTTATAAAAAAAAAAAAAATGTATGGTCAAAAATACAAAGGATTTACCTTCACAACGACCGAAGATAGACTCCTTTTTCCTGGAGGTTGATCTTTCACTTCATTTCTATCTGCCTGAAATGATTCATACACAAACTATACAGTTGATTAGGATATAAGCCCGTGACAGTTTATAAAAAAAAATGTATGGTAAAAAATACAAAGGATTTACCTTCACAACGGCCGAAGATAGACGCCTTTTTCCTGGAGGTTGATCTTCCACTTCACTTCTATTTGCGGGTGCTTTTCAAACCTACCTTCACTTCCACTGCTTTGGCAAATGAAGTCGAAGACGATCATAGGTCTTGAGCTGCCACAACGAGGCTATGCAATTGAATCTCTCAAGAACAACGTACCGGACACCCTTTTCTTTGAGACAAGCTGCGGGTACTGTCCGGCCTGGTCCGTGGCTGCTAACGGCGGCAAGTCACATAAGGTTAAGAGAGAGAGAAGAGCGAGGCTCTGAATTGAGAGAAAGAACTCGAGAGGGAGAGAGCCAACAATGAGAGAGGATTTGAGGGAGCTGACACACAAAGAGGAAAGCAAAAAGCTAAAATATTAAAAAAAGGTAAAGCTGCCGACACCTATACCGCTGAATTAAAAGACTACAAACACCTTATATAAACGGACACAGAAGATGAAAATAGAAGGATAGAAAAGAGACAACACGCCAAACAGGGATGATTTAAACGGAGTGTGAAAATTTACTGCTCATTCCTGTAGAAGCGCGATAGGCGCTTATTATAATAGAAAGATATATATATATTTATAGCTAGCTGCTGAATGCGTATATTGGCAATCAGGACATCCTGGATGCACCTCTCATCAATAAATGGCCACCAAAACCTTTCATCAGTTCTTGGAAGAAGAGAGATTATGTGCCTTTTTGAACACCATACGTAAGGATCGATATATCGACCAACCGAATCCTAAGAGCACTCCCAATCATTTATGTATCTTATATTTTAAAATACATTATTAAAATTTATTTATTTTTATTTTATATGCTAACTTTTACAATATACCATACATCAGTTTATTTATTTTTTCTTTATATTATTTAAATATTCTTTTTTTAATATTTTTGATTAATTTTAAATAAATCTCATAACATCAAAGAACTTCAAATGAGAGAGAAAGTAATTAAAAATATTTTAGAGGATGAATAGTATTCTCTACATATAAAGAATTACTGTTGTAAAATATAAAATAAAGAAGAAAATACAAATCCATTGGAAGCTGCTTTTGACCAATTTTCTTTATATTATATAAAAAATTATATTTTACAAGAGCTATTGCGAGTGTTCTCAGATTGGATATTATATATATAGGTGTACGTAGACTCTAAGAGCACTCCCAATGACTTCTTCATCCTATATTTTAAAATACATCACCCAAAACTCACTTTTTTATTTTATTTTATATACTGACTTTTACAATATACCATACATCAGCTTATCTATTTTTTCTTCATATCATTTAAATATTATATTTTTTAATATTTTTTATTCATTTCAAATATTTTCTCTAACTATCAATGATATCTTCATGTCTTTTGATATTTGCAATGTCTTCTCATATACAATGTCATATAATTATGTTCTATTTTAAATTAATCAAAATTAATATGCTAAACCAAAATAAAAATTAATTTAAAAAATAAAAATAAGAGATTATATAATAAAAATTAATTTAATTCAAAATTTATAAAATAATTTATTTAATCATTGTGCAACCAAGAACTCAAAATATTAAACCCATGTAACAGTGCAGCGCTCATGGAGTTGGACAAGGAAAGCGTGGGACGAGAGAAGCAGGTCTGAAATGAGAAAAAAAAATACAAAGGAATGAAGAAAATCAAGGATTACTAGTAGAGGAAAGAGAAACTAATTAAAAACATTTACAATCGTGAACAAGATTCTATAATGTAGCAGCATCACTGTATCACAATGTAAAATATTTGTAAAATACAAGATCTGATGGAGCCTGCTTTTAAGATAATTTCTTTATATTTTGAACAAAATTCTATTTTACAATAGCCATTGGGACCGCTCTAAGTGCTAGCCTTATGGAGGATGAGAGCTAACTAAGAGAACTAGCTAGCTTTTTTAGTCTTCTTGAGTTATAACTTTTAACCTAAGTCACACAGGAATCAAGTACTGAATTAAAAAGTTATTTCTATTAGTGTAAAATATAAAGTTGATAAAACATATCACATGAAATTACGTTAATTTATAAATTTAATTTTATGAAATTTCTTTATATATAACTGTAGTACTTTAATTTTCTATATATTATAATATGGTCATTTATTGTGAAATCATGACTATTTGTTTCAAAAGTTTAAATAGATGAGAATATATAAATTTAATTATTTATATTATATTTTAAACACTTCCATTTTCGTGTGGTCAAACTCTCTTTCAGTAGGCGATCCTATATTATATTATAAGCATTTACTGATGGCCTCATCGAATGTAGTGTCAGGATTCAAATTAAGGACTTCTCTTTAATACCATATGAAATCACTACTAATCTGTAAAATTTAAATTAATGAGAAGAATTAGATTTAATTATTTATATTATATTATAAACATTTACTGATGTGCCTGATGTGGAGCAATGCCTGCAAACTTAAACAATTAATACATGCACCCGATAGAGCTAACCTTATAAAGGGTTAATGATCAGGATGATCAGTAACCTAATTAACCCAAAAAATTTGATTATCTCATGTATTGATTTCCAATGAGTAATTATTTGTCGTCTTGTGAATCTAAAATCTCTAATAAATAATAAAAATGGGTTTTCTATAGTCAAACCATTACCAAATTACTCAGATTAGTTTACAGAATGATGCATAATATTGTTGTAAAATTATATATACATATATATATATATTATAGCCTAGTTTTCAGATATGAAAAGAAAGTAAGTACTCATGATCATGTCTACCTATAATATCGCAGCTTGGACATATCGAAGCCTAGTCATGTAGCTAGGTCTTGTTTTTAGCAGCTTGTTTTCATAAACTGATCTGCCATGCATATATTCTTACACTTTGTTTTGTTTTTATCAGATTGCATGCATGCATGCCATGCATGCATATAATAACAGTAAGAAAAACAGTTAATTAATTAAGTTAAAAATTAAAAAAAAAATGATCAGTCATTAAATCATATATATTCCCTATGATGATCTGGTACGGACATACATACTGCTACAGGCATTAATTTAGAAAATTGTTACTTCGCACACTTAATTTGTCTCTTCATTCTTATACCTCATAAATTTTAATTTTTAATTTTTTTTTCTTAATAGTTAAATAATTGACTATTAGTGTATTGGTATTTTTTTATATTTTTTAAAAATATTTAAAAATGAAAAAAAAGAGAGAAAAGATTGGTGTGGTCATATGAGCAGTGTTACTCAGGTGTCAGACTTACACCGCTCATTAATTTAACACTATCGGATTAGTCAAACAGAAACACTGCTTTGCCCTCCACTTTTGACTGCCTAAGTTGATCGCTGGGCAAAATTTTTATTTTATTTTTACTTAGTGATGAAGGAAGTGATTTTAAGTGTATTGAATTATTTTTTATTTTTAAAAATCTTTAAACGAATTAAAAAAATATGAAAAAAAAAATATACTGAATGGTACGCCAGCAGGTAAGATGGGGTGGTAGAGTAGCCCCACCCTTAGTTGACTAAGGGCTGCCAGTGGAATGAAAAGAAGGGAAAGATATTAGCGATTTTGCTCATTTCAGTGCCCAATGAATAGAACTTCAGGATCATTTTCCTTCAACGGGTTCAGTGATTAATCGTACATACTAAAACAGAAGTCAGATGATCAATATTCGACCAGATTTAACATCGAGAGTATTTAGTACAGAAAAATTGACTATTTACAATAAAAGTAAATGTTTGTTCTGAAAATAAAGTCTATTTTTATCCTAAGCAATAATTTTTATCATAAATAATCATTTTTTTAATATTATTAGTAAAACCTTCCATATTTGTGCTTATTTATTGTTGAGAGTTTCAGATAAATTAACAAAACTATTTGTAAATAATTTGGATAAGTAGTTAAGAAAATAATTGATTCGTATATACTTAATTATATTAATTTATTTGAAAATTAGGTCGAGCTGATTGAGGAGCACTACAAAAAAAATTAGTTTTTCTAGCCTTTTTTTTTTTTTTTTGCGGTGATCAAATTTGAGCCGAAAATAGTCTCAAATTACTGTTTGGCAGGTAAGCTTTTGGCGGATTGGAAAAACCGTCTTTATAAAGACTTATTGCGACCAAGTAAAATTGCCGCAACAAAATTTGCCGCAATAAGCTAGTTATTATGACTGTCAATGACTTTATTGCGACGTGAAATTAATCTCGCCACAGAATCGATTTTGTTGCGGTATGGTTCCCGCCGCAAAAAAAATGCACCACATATTGGTTATTTGTTTAAGCCTCTTGAGATGAGATGATATTAAAGTTAAAAAATTGAATAAAATATTGTTAAAATATATTTTTTTAATATTATATTTGTTTTGGAATTTAAACAAGTTGAGTTGTTTATTTTATTTTTTATGATAATTTCGAAAGGTTGTAATGATGAGATGGAAGGTTTTCAAAATTTTAGGTTTTGGTCTTAAAAACAAACAAGGCCTAGTATATAAGGTCACGGAAAAAGAACCTAAATTTCAACCCACACCATATTTTCCCTCTTCCCTCCCCAATACACTCTGCCTCTCTTCTGTGTCGTCAAATAGCTATTCTCCGTCGCTTACGCACGCTGTCCTATTAGCTACCGTGCCTTCTTGCCTCCGCTCGATGCTGTTGAGTCTGTGGTTCTCTTACTCGATGTTGGTGAGTCTCTGTTTCTCGTCGCTTACGTACTCTCGCTGTAAATTTCTTTTGGTTGTGTTAGAGTCTTTTATTTTGGTAAAATACAGTCTTTCAACTTTTTTGTGGTGGGATTAGATGCATATTTGTATATAGTTTGCCCTAAACTTGATATGTGGATTTAGATTTCTTAAATTTCTACTGCCGGACAAGTGTAGTTTGCCCTATTTCACTGCCTGACAACTTTCTTTTGGTTGAATTAGATGCTTTTTCCTATATAGTTTTCCCTGACTTGCAATATGTACATGGATTTTGTTTGCCCTAGATTTCAATTGGCTTACAAATGTAGTATGCCCTAATTCGACTGCTTTTTCCTATCTCACTGTAATTCATGTTAATTCTGGTTTCCTAATTAAAAGCAAATGCATTAGAGTGACTTATACTATGGACTTAATGTCCAATCCTAGAGACCCATTTGCCTTGAAATACCTTTCAGCCCATCTTTTCTGGTCTCTAAACTCGTTGGCCAGGAGGACCTTGTGGCGAGACCACCTGCTTGACCATAAGTACGTTGGGAAAAAAGCTTCTGTTTTATATTATGATTGCAGTCACATAGAGAAGGGGCATACTTGAGTTGGCATTCAATAAGTTTCTTCCTTTTTCTTCCCCTTTCGAGCTTTTAAGTCATTTATTTTTGAGAAAATAGTGCTACACACTACAACAAAATTAACTTTTAGGGACGAAAAAATGTCATTTTTTGGGAGAAATTTAAATTTCATCCCAAAAAATTGATGACTTTATAAAATCGTTCGAACGGAAAAATATCCGTTTGAACATTATTTTCTGTGACAAATTAAAGTGTCTCAAAAAAAATTTTCCATTCGAACAGAAAAAAATACGTTTGAACGGAAAAATCTTGGCGGGGAAATAATTTATTATGCTGGGGCAAATTCAAAACCATTCAAACGATAATTATTTTTGTTTGATCGGAAAATATTTGGTGGCAAAACTTGGCGGGAAGGTTCTAAATCGTTCGAACAGAATATAATTAGTACAAATATATTCAAGCACCACATTTATACATTCGAACGTGTAATATTAATCCCGGCACGTAACTCAAAATATAAAAAATATATATATCATATATATAAATTCATTAATTAATTTTATGTAATTAATTTGAAAATATTTTAATGATTGCTTTTATGTTAAATAAGATTTTTAGTTAAATAAATATTATCAGTCATATACCACATAATATAAATCAATAATTACTCCAGAAAAGACAAAATATTTAATTTACAACTAAAGCAAATTATGAAAACACCATAAATAATGTCCATAACTATAACAAAAAAACATCTAAATAAAAAATAGAAGCTACGACTATGATGCGAGGTCTCTGCATACATCCTCAACTGCAGCTAATTGTCGCTCTACCTATGCTAGTCGAGTACTAAGCATGACTTGAGTTGCATTATTGACATTAATTTATATACGTAACTCATTAACCCCTGTACGTAACTCAGATACGCTAGCCATAATCTCTGTACGCAACTCAGTTATGGCAGTAGGCACTGCATCGATCATCGCTGAGGTGTGTATGCCGATCTCAGCACGAAATTTGTCGGCCATCTCCTCGCGAGTAGATGTGCGTGTTACCTCGGCCTGTGTATATGCCTCACCAGCCGATACTCCGGTATCTCCAGGTTGTGCATCTCTATGAATATTAGTCTTGTCATCAGAAATAGGTCCACGAAAATGAAATCTCAAGTGTCCAATGCTCCGTGACAGCATGATGCTGTTGACAGGTCCCATTGGCTACTGTGAACTCTCGGCAGCTTCTGGCACGACCCCGGAATGTAGCAAAAACTGAGTGATCAGGATCTTGAATGACAGTATATTTGTCGTAATGTACCGAGCTTCTGATTGGATCCTCTCAAATATATACCCCATGAGGTCGATCGGAATGCCATGAGCGACCTGTATCATAAATCTCACTCGACCCATGCCAACCTCGGTCTTGTGTTGCCGAGGGTCAATATTGTTCATGATGATCAAATTTATGATCTTGAAGAAAGAAGATAAATCTGCCTGCCGTATGCTCTTTGTCCCATTGTACACAGGAGCATCTGGACCAACAATCAAGTCTCTGACCTCATGATAAGCAAGTGTATCGATCTTATCTGTGTAAATTGGTTTATCGTTCTGAGACATCTTTGCATCAGTTGAAGGATCAGACTCTCTAGGCGGCAAGTCGGATAGGTATCGACCAGCCTAAAAATATCGAGATATGCAGCAAGTCCATCCACTGAAAATATAACAGGCGCTCCTTAGACACAGATCCTATATGCCAGTCCATTGTCTGGGTTGGCACCACCGAGCTCTTTATAGAACTCAGCAATTATCTCAATGTAGGAAATCAGCTCCATTCATTCTTCTTGCTAATCTAATATTGGTGCCCAACCACGATCATTGAATACTGATGGGAGGGAATGACCCTCCCATATAAGAGCCGCAAAATCAGACAGGATTACCTGCCGCTCAAGTAAAATAGTCCGCTCTCGAACTATTTGGATGGAAGGTTCTCCCGATCTTCCACGTTTACGACCCCTATAAGACATTCTTATGAACCTAAAATTTTAAAAATAAAATATATATTCAAGATTAGTGATAAAATTTAATATGACAAAATATTTACAAAATTATATAGTAATAGCATTTAAAAAAATTAATTGATAGAACAATTCAATGAAACGATGAAAGCAATTTAATAAGGTAATATAAAATAAATGTTTACGTTCGAACGGTTAAAAAGTGGTCGAACGAAAAAGGATCAAACCATTTGAACAGTTAAAAAGCGGTCGAACAGAAGGGTTAAAACCATTCGAATTGTTATAAAGTGATCAAACGGTAAGGTTAAAAGTCGTTTGAACGCTTATTACTGCGTTCAAACGGAAAACAGGATCTGACTCGCCCATGGCTAAGTCAACTCAGTGGGCATGGAAACACTTAAAACAACATCGTTTCCGTGGGTTTCTTCGTTTCAAAATATCATATGGTGGATTTGTGGTGTTCTATGGTGAGTATTGATAAAAAAAAAAAAAAAACAATTTTTCTGAAAAACAAATAAAACCATTAAACTAAAAAAATAATCGGTAAAACAACCTTTAAAGTACATACCTTCGCTTAGGAGATGATTGCTTGACGTAGGTGGTGAATCCAACGGCAGACGGTGGTGATTGGATGGCATTCAAACGACGTTCTCTCTTTTTCAACCTATGGGGACGGCAGGTTTGCTCAAGAAAACTTATATGTGTAGAACCGTTCGAACGTTTAAATATAACGTTTGAACGCTTTAATTAACCGTTTGAACATTAGTATTAATCGTTCGAACGGTATCTGTTGAAAGTTTTTAGTTTATACATTAACTAATATATAGTAATAGTATATAATATATAATATATTAACTAATATATAATATATATATTATAGTAATAGTATATAGTACTATATACTATGATAGTAATAGTAACTATTATAGTATATAGTTAATATAGTAATTAACTAATATATAGTAATAGTATATAATATATAATATATTAACTAATATAATATATATGATAGTAATAGTACCATATATACTATATATTAAGGTGATGTGTTCGAATGGTATCTATAAACAGTTCGATGGCTTTAGGTTCGTTTGAACGGTTTAAGAAAAACGTTTGAACGGTTATTTGTAGTGGTGGGAAAATATCCCGCCAATTAATGACTATTTATTACCGTTCGAATGATATTTTTACGTTCGAACGGTGTAGAAGAAATTTGTGCTGGTGGAAAAATTCACATGCTGAGCACTTTTGTGTTCGACTGTAATTTATTTACGTTCAAACGGCTTGTCAGAACATAAAATCTCCCTGCACGCCCACAATCCCTCATTTCTTCTTTCCTCTTTTCCTTTCTTCTCCGTTTTCTCTCCAAATTCTTCAAATTTTCTTTACACAATCATTCACTCTATCATCTTACAAAGAGGATTGCACACTTATTTTGTTTATAGGTATGACTTTCTTTTTCATTTTACTTCAAATTCTATTATTAGTTATATTTTTTTATATATATATTTCGTAGGTGTTTATTTGATTAAATACAAAATATATATTGTGAAGTTGTTTATTAGATTAAACAAAAAATTGCCAATGTGTAGGTGTTTATTAGATTAAACACAAAATATATATTGTGTAGGTGTTTATAGTTTATATATATATTGTGTAGGTGTTTATTAGAGATTTTGTATAAAATATGTTTGTTAGATGGTTGTTATTTGAAGTATATATGTTGTATGTTTGTAGTGTTTTCTGAATATGAGTTTGTGATGTTTTGTGAGATTGTGTCTCGTATGAACTGCTTGGTGTTTGGAATCTAGGTTGAGATCGTTCGAACGGGGTAATATTATGTTCGAACGTGGTAATATTATGTTTGAACGTTAATTTAAGTGTTCGAACGGTTGTGCTAATGAGTTATAATATAAATGACTTAGAATTATTACAATTATAAATGACTAGAAATAATAAAATTATTTTACAATTAACTATTCATGAGTTGTAAAAGCTATTTTACAATTAACTTAAAAATTAATAAAGTAAAATTATAAATGACCTAGAAATAATAAACATAAGAATTATTAATACTTTAACATTTGATTATTACTTAGGAGATAATAGTTATAAAAACTATCTTACAATTAACTTAAAAATTAATAAAATTAAATTATAAATAACTTAGAAATAATAAACATAAGAATTATTAATACTTAAACTCATATTAATACTTAAAAGACAATAGTTGTAAAAACTATTATCTTGCAATTTTGGGATTCTCGTATATTCTATTCTAGTATCGTCTTGTATTCTAAAATTTTATTATTATTATTATTGTATTTTAATATTGTATCTTCTACTTGCTATTGAAATAAACCTTTGACCCGTTTGAGAGTTATCAATCATGTTGAACCATTGATTGCTAACTCTTGAATTGTCCAGAGTGGACAGTTTGGGATTGTAAGATCATTCTCGCAAGTTATCAAACTATATCTATTGCATCCGACATTATGATTTTGGTAGAGTCATCCCTTATTGTTCCCTAGCTATGCAGCTTGGGTGATGATGCATCAATGTATTACTCGTCGGTGTGCATGAACAAACGAGCATATTTGAAGAACTATGGGGAGATGCTGCCTAAGTTTTGTTAGACGTGACAAATAATAATTGGTAGGTTGGCGATTATGATCTTACAATCCCGAATGGGATAGGGCCAACTATCCAGTGAAATGAAGAAATTACACAATATGTTAGATAATTGATTGTTTGTTGATGTACGTGACTGTTTGCAATAGGATATTAGACATGGATAAGAGTTGAATGCGAGTTAGAGATCGGTTGGGTGATAATTACAATGTATATGTTGAAGGAGTTAAGAAATTTTTGGAGTTCGCATATTGTATAATTGGTAGTGAAGGTCGTCTTAGATGCCCATACCGACTTTGCAAGAATTTGCGTTCTCATAAGATAGAGTTGGTGAGGGAGCATATGTTTATCAAAGGTATTGACCAAGATTATACCGATTGGGTCTTACATGGAGAACCGAATCCAACGTCATTCGAACTTCGAGATGAAGAAGAAGACATCGATGAAGATGTACATCCTGAGGTTGTTGGATATGATCTTGAAGAGGATATGGAGCAAATGCTGGGCGACATTTGGTGTGGGAATATTTATGGATGAAAGTGGAATAGATCCATCAAATTCAAATGATCTGTGCCATAACACTTTTACCCAATTGTGGAATGATTCACAGTGTGAATTATATCCAGGGCGTAGAAGGCACAGTAAGTTGTCATTTACAGTTAGACTGCTTCATATAAAATTCATGTGCCAAATATCTATTAAAGCTGTCAATATGTTGCTCGAGCTGTTTAAAGAGGCACTTCCATCAGACAATATTTTACCTCGTAACTTTTATGAAGCAAAATAGTTGAAAAGAGGTCTCGAGTTTGATTACAATGTAATACATGCATGTAAGAATGATTGTGTTATTTTGGCAAGAGAATGAGCAGTTGAACAAGTGCCCCATTTTCCATGAATCAAAATGGACAACTGAGAAGCAGAATGTGTCGTGGAAGGTTGTATGTCACTTTCCATTGATACCTAGATTATAACGGTTATTCATGTCACGTTCAACGGCTGTGGATATGATATGACACTCATCATCTAGAGTCAAGAATGATAATGTCTTATCACATCCTGTAGACTTTCAAGTTTGGAAGGAATTTGATTTGGAACATCCATGGTTTGCTGAAGAACCTCGTAATATCTGACTTGGGTTAACAACAAATGGATTTAATCCATTTGGGAACATGAGTACTAGTCATAGTACTTGGCCAGTTGTACTTATGCCGTATAATCTACCACTGTGGAAATGTATGAAAGATCCATATTTCATGATGAGTTTGCAGGTCTGAGATTACCGAAAAATGATATAGACATATACTTATAACCACTGATAGCAGAATTGAAAGATTTGTGGGAGAATGGGGTTCTAACATTTGATTCATAACAGGCAAGTCGTTCAATATGCATGTTGTAGTGTTATGGACAATAAATGATTTTCCTGCTTATGGAAACTTGTCAGGTTGGAGCACTAAGGGGAAATTGGCATATCCGACTTATAACAAACATACCCAATCTGAATGGCTTACATATGGGAGGAAACTATGCTTCATGGGTCATCATCGATTTTTACCTGGTGATCATAAATGGCGCTGAAATGGTAGAATGTTTTATGGCACTGTTGAATGGGGGCACCCTCCACCATTCTTGTATGACAAGGATGTTATTGCACAGTTTGTAAATGTCGGAAATAATGATTTTGGTAAAAACAACGGAAGAGAAAACGAAGTGCGAAGAAGAGTATATTTTTCGAACTCCCCTGCTGGTCGACGTTAAAATTGCAGCATAGTCTTGATGTTATGTATATTGAAAAAAATATGTGCGAGTCCGTATTAGGAATGTTGATGTCAATTGAAGGTGAAACGAAGGATAATACAAACTCACAAAAAGATCTAAAGCGGTTGGGAATTAGACTTAACAGAACTTGCAACAAAGTGGTTTGTCTGTTTACATGCCAATTGGGTGGTATACATTGTCAAGGAACGAAATGGCTACATTTTGTGAGTGGTTGTAGAAGATTAAATTACCAGATGGGTATGTCGCGAATCTAACAAGGTGTGTGCGAACAAATGATTGAAAAATTACTGGACTAAAAAGTCATGATTCTCATGTATTTTTATAACGTATTTTACCTGTTGGTATCCGTGGGTTCTTGACCAAAGATGTGCAGGTTGCGTTAATTGAGTTGGGTGCATTTTTTAAAAATTTATGTGCTAGAACGTTGAATGTAGAAGCTTTGGATCGTATGGAACCAGAAATTGTACTAATATTGTATAAGTTAGAGAGTATTTACCCACCTTCATTCTTCGACATAATGGTTCACTTAGCTATTCATTTGTCACGTGAGGCTCGACTTGCAGGACCAGTCCAGTAAAGGTTGATATATCCCATTGAACGGTTTCTTGGAAAATTGAAATACACAGTGGGTAATAAGGCACGTCTAGTAGGATCAATTGCAGAAACATATATTGATGATGTGTGGCATACGTTTTGTTCCAAATACTTTCACGGTATTGACACAAGGTTTGATTGGCCGGAAAGAAACTTTGATGTTGACCATGCAACACAACGGAACGGATTTTCTGTATTTTCCTAACAAGTACATCCACTTGGCACTGAGGGTGGTTATGATTTGTGTGAAAAAGAGTTTAAGAAATCTCAGTGGTACGTGCTAAATAATTGCCCAGAGCTAGAGAGCCACTTAAAGTAAGTTCAACTTAATTGTTAATTAATCATTGAATTTACCTATTAAACAATTATACGAATATACTTATTGATGATACTTAACTAATTTCAGTGATCATATTAATGTGCTCAAAGAACTGGGAGTAAATGATATAGACCAGGGACATGAACATGAGTTTCCGAAATGGTTCAAACAACGGGTAATGACATTAATACAGATGAAATTTTGCACTAACATATTTAAAATAGAGGGGATTGTTAACGGTTGAATGTTTATACTTTATTTAATATGTAGGTTGTACAAATGCATGCGAGTAATCTGAACAATATATTAGACGAACTATATGCATTGGCATGTGGACCCTTGAGACGCTCGATATTTTGCATGTATTTCTTGAAGAAATAGGTATCACAAAATTGGTCGAGAACTTTATAGGTAAACATAAAATAGTGGTGTTTGTGGTTTTATGGAGGCATGATGGAAACAATGCTGATTTTTATGGAGTTATCGTAGATATAATTGGACTGAGATATATGGGGGAGTTTGTGGTTTATATATTTAAGTGTGATTGGTGGGATTTAATCAATCCTCGAAGGGGAAAATGCTAGGATGAATATTTTCTGAGTATTAATACATCTATAAAATGGTATGAAGATGATCAATTTATTTTGACTTCCGAAGTATCTTAAGTATTCTATGACGATCCTCTGTTAGGAAATCAATGGCAAGTAGTACAAAAGTTTTCTCCTAGAAATATTTATGACGTTATCCCTGAGGCAGAGGGACAAGAAGAAGAAGATGATCCCTCTACTCAAGAAGCATACCAAGAGAGTCAACCTGCCTTTAACTTATTTGTGGATTTGAACTAGTATGAGATTATCTCATTACATAGGGAAGATATTGAGGCTAAAATAGTTGAGGCGACAGTTGATCAAACTGTTGAGTCATCTGAAGTATTTACAGATGATGAGACCGAATCTATAGATGAAATTGATACAGATGATTGACCGATTTTGTGTTCACATTATACAGTATCTCCCAATGATGCTACCAAAGAGGAAGGAAGTTCGTATCCCATTTCCACCTATTCATAGCTCTCTGTCTGACTCACTATTAGAGACTGACTCTACAGAACAAAGTAAATAGCTAATACTCATTTTTTCAATTAAGATATATAATAATTGATACGGGGTAAATAACTAATATTATTTTATAGAGATAACAGTACAATCTCATCACGAACGAGGCACTACTAGAGGCGTGATGTTGGAGAAATATCGTAAAGTAGGTAAGATTAAGGTTAACATTCCTGACGAACATACCGAAGGCGAGGGACAACAAGCAGCTTGGCTTGCATCGCATGTGGGTGCTCTTACACGGACTTATGCATCTTTGGCTACGAGTTCATGGCATAAAGTCTCGCAAGATGTAAAAGAGGTTACAAAGAAGCGTTGTTTGGTGTGTAATATTTAAATAATAAATTTATATTGATATTATTTAATATTCTAAATGATAATATCTTTGTGTATATACTTTTTTAAAGATAACTTTGAACTAAATTTTGGTCAGAGAGAGGAGCGTAGGACTGTCGAAGAGTTGATGTGTAATGCATTCAGCAAGTATAAGGCAAGGTGTCACAAACATTACAAGAAGTACGAGAATAAGGAAGATGCACGCCAACATCCTTTTCAAGATGTCCAACCTGAAGAATGGGAAAAACTTTGCTACATGTTTGAGTATTCATCATATAAGATAAAGTAAATGAATTTTTTATGTCAGATTTTTAATTTTCACTTACTAACTTTTACAACTTCTATGTAGGAGCGAAGTTCTATAAATAAAGCAAATAGATCAAAGTTGAAGATTCATTATCATGCAGGCTTAAGATCTTTCCATCGTCTCTCTCAGAAATTGATAATGTACTTTTTTTTTTTGTTTATTCTATATAGTTTATTTTTAATATTGACTTTATATCTTAACTATGTCTTTTGTAGAAAGAGTCAGACACCAATAATGATCTGACAAAATTATATGCTGTATCACATATTAATAGTAATGAAGAGTGGACTCATCTTGATGCTCGTGAGAATTATATAAGTATTGTAATTTCTTTTAATTAAACATATTTAAATTATTGTGTCAATATTAATTTTATATATTGTGTGTAGGATAAAATGGTTGCACTCCGTGCTGAAGCTGCATCATATTAGAATTCATCAACAAGTGATGTTGAAATTTTTACACAAATTCTGGGTCAACGTTCAGGATATTTGAGGGGTTTGGGTCGCTGTGTAAAGCCTTCAGGCTCTTCATTAATGTCAAGCACTACTCCTATTGCGTTAGAGAATGCAAATTCTAGAATCGAAGAATTGATTGCAAAACAGCATGAGTTAGAGACTCAATTGACGAAACAACCGACATGAAGATGCGCATAAAACAACAAGAAGATCAACAAAGAGAGATGTAACTCCAAATGCAAGAACAACAAAGACAAATGCAGCTTCAAATGCAGATGCTTTTGCAACAATTTAGGCCTCTAAATAATTAATTTTCTTTAGAAGTGTACTAAATAATTAATTTTCTAAATAATTAATCTATATCATGTACTGATAATTTTATTAGAATTATTAGTATTTTATTTATTAAGTTTTGACATATTAGACTAGTTTTATTTATATTGAAAATTTGTAATGTATTTTTGAAATATAAATATCTATTTGGTTTTAAATTAGTATTGTCCATGAAAATAATAACCGTTTGAACTCTAATCGAACGTTTGAACATATATAAATCGGACATAACTGTTCGAGCATCACATGTTAGTGTTTGGACGGTGGAAAAGTTGCGCACCGTTCAAAGGCGTTCGAACAGACAATTCACTATTTGCGTTCGATCATCAATTTTTTTGTTCGAACGTTTCTTCAAGTGTACTTGTTCAAACGTTATTTTAGACATTCGAATGAATTTTTGAGATGAATTTAAATCGTCTAAAAAAAAATTCCATTCGAACGCAATCGAATGATCTAGCTTCATTTCTTTTTGGAATGATTTTGTGATTTTTGTCCCAAAATATCTTTTGGGATAGTTTTATTGAGACGACCTTGGGAAATCTTTTTTCCATCTCAAAAGACTTTTTGGGATGAAATATCAGGATTTTGGGATGAAATTTTTCGTTCCAAAAGATCTTTTTTGTTGTAGTGACAAAAGGCATGGATTTAGACAACAGATTAGAAGGGAGGTGGGGGAGGGGGAGGGGGAAGGTGACTTTGAGACCAAGTAAAGTGGGGAACACATTCATTTACCAGTTGAAAATAAATAATGCAGATAGGCAAATAGGCTGCATTTGTAACGCCCGTCCTTGGGTGGACCTTTTTACAAAATATTTTAGAAAATACGACGAGAATTATCGTTCGATTTAAAACCTTTTACAGTCCTTCCCAGGATGCAAGACTCTATGTTATAAAATAAAAAGTGCTTTTATAATAAAAGAGTTTTGGAGTGGAAAATAAAATTTTTCAAAATAAAAAAGGCATTTTCGTACATTTAAAACCTTCATACCTAGACCTCTGTGCTCTTTCCCTTTTGGCTGTGTCCCTCCTGGGAGTACTGTCTATTTAGCTTCTTTTGGGGGGAGGGGCACACATAAAAACTAAAATGAGTTGAATACACAGTAAGCATTACTTCATACTGTTAAAATATAGCAACATAGGTTTTCATTCATGCATTCATCATTCATACATACAATACGTACATGCATACATGCTTTCATTAAAAACATCAGTGGACGGCGGCTTTCATTCTTTAAATATGCCTTTCTTTTCTTTAAAACCTTTCCCCCGTCACTAGCTTCATTTCTTGAAGAATGCAGTGCATTCATACATACAATTACTTTTTTTTCCACTTTTATAAGCCGGTGCACGTTGTTACGCCCCGCGTGCTGGGGTTAGCGGCCTTTTGGGCCGATGGATTCCCTTTCCGTTAGGGTGCAGCACTGGGTGCACTACTAGATACTACTGCCCGGCATTGCAATCTGCCCATTCATTCATTTCATATGGTTGTTAAGTAGTTTCATACATTTATGCTTTTATTCATTCATTTCATGTCAGCTCTAAAAAGTTGAGGCTTTCATTTCATTTCATTTTGACTCTTTTTCTTTGAGCCGAAATGTGATCATCATCTTTTCTTTTCATTTAACAGTTCTTTCATGGAAAAACATCGTTTAAAAAATATGGGCTTAAACGTCATCTTTCTTCGTTTAAAACATCAATTCGTAGGGGCATCTAAAACATCAGTTCTCAGGAACCAGTTTTAAAACACTTTCTTTGCGTCTCTTTAAGCATTGGTTTGAAGCTCTGGGCACAAGTCTCGAAGCTTCCTTTCTTTTCTTTAGAAAATACGTACAATAGATACATCCTATAGTCATTCATTCACATGCATACAATTAATACTTTTGGGTGCGTAAAAAAGAGCTTTCATAGAGGGGCCGTATATACGTATACTTTTCAATACTTAGCATGCTTTCTTTAAAAAAAAAACATCTTTCATGTCCTTTTCTAAAGCATCTTTCATGGGAAAACCGTTGATCTTTCTTTTTCTTACATACTTTAGAAAACTCTAGAAGAGCATGAACGTAACATCTACTTTCATACCATGTAGTCCATTCATGCGCGTGTCAGATGGCAACCTACACGCATACATAACTTTAATGTTATTTTTTATCTAGTGCATAAGCAACTAAACTAGAAAATAGAACTATGCTTTACTTAGAACACTCTCCTTCTATCCCATGCCCTTTCATGTTCCTTACTATAGTAAAACCCTTGGAGACCCATTACGGTCTCTACTTCCTTCAACCCTGACGTTCTACTTCGAGTGCTTACTCGCTAGGGTGAATCCTCCTTAGGATTAAGACACTAGGACCTCTATCCCGTTCTTCTTATTAACCACATTCCGACGCATGACTTAGACTAACTAAGTCATGCATCCCATTATTAGACAGTACCCTCATCATTACCCTCTTGTATCTTAACTCACTCTACTTCTCATGATCATCCATACTCATCACACGGCTCCAAACCACTCTGAGGCTTAAGCACCATGTAATCATGCTTAGAACAAATTATCCATTACATATGGTGAATCCATTCGGCACGTACATTTAACCAGATAATACACGTATCTTACTCCTTTGTCCTAAGACCATCGTTTAATACATTAGTCACAGGCTCGTATGGCGAACGCCATACTCCGTTACCAACCTTCTCATAACCCGGCTAGCATGACTCTTCATGCTAGCCGTGCCTCTTGATAGTTCATCCCAACACTTGACACGATGGGACTCTGTCTATGGACACACCTTACGTCACGCCACATAGCTCGAGACTAAATCCCAAGCTATATCGTGACCCTGTCACGTCACCTCACATACATCCTAGGTCATCACAGCACAATTTCATGATTAACCACGTCACTTCATGACTTTGTCCAATCATGCTTCCGCTGCACTGCTATGATACTTCTTGGCCACTTAGCACATACTCCTGGCCATAACCCAACTACACGGCGACGCTCATCGCCGTAGACTACAGCCATATCACTAATACTGCACATACCGCACCACCTTACGTCACGCCATATAGCTCGAGACCATTCCCAAGCTACATCGTGACCTTGTCACGTCACCCTTGACATTCCACTACGTCACCTATACGTCAATTTCCAACTCATCACGAGTACGGTTCCTCATGTACTCCCGTCACATCGTGACACCTCGTCACATTCCCGTCACATCACTCTTACGCTAACTCTTTACCCATCGCAGGCACGACTTCTTAATCGACTACGTCACTTAGTGACGTTACCCAGTCATGATTTTGCTGCGCTACTCTGATACCTTCTAGCCACTTTGCACTTATTTCTAGCCATAAGTCAGTCACATGGCGACACTCGTTGCCTTGGACTACAGGCCATATCTTACACTTCGGGACACTATTCCACAGTTTCTGACACCATACATCAAGCTCTTCGCCCATCAATTACGCAATTACCTTTATTTTCATGACACGCTATACGGTGTATCGCTGCACATCTTGGAGTACACTCCTCATGTACTCCCTTCACAAGACTACGCCACATCATCACTATGGCACTCACGCCATATGGCGGGTCGCTCCATTACAATGGAGTACACTCCACATGTACTCCATTCACGGTACTACGCCACGTCACCGCTATGGCAAACACGCCATACGGTGTATCGCTCCACTACATGGAGTATACTCCGTGTATACTCCATTCACAACGCTCCGCCATATCACTAATATGGCACACATGCCGTACTGTGCATGGTTTCCACTCCATTCATGATACTACGCTACGTCACCGTTATGGCATACACGCCATACGGTGTATCGTCTCTCAACATGGAGTACACTCTACGTGTACTCCATACACGGCACTACGCCACGTCACCACTATGGCATACACGCCATACGGTACTTTGTCTCACTACACAGAGTACACTCCACATGTACTCCTTACACGGCATTAGGCCATGCCACTACTACTGCACATACGCTACCACCACACTTCACAGCACAGTCCACAACACTACACAGCACACTTCCCAACTACACTCAACACTTCACCACAGCACATTATATCACCACTACACAACGAACCCAATAATACAAGCAGCACAGTCCACAACCTAGTCAACTAGCTAGCATCTAACATTTAATATAAATAACGAGGGATAGAGAGTTATACTATCGACTGGATAACCCGTGCGTTGCTCGTTGATCGTCACCGTGGATAACGTCGGAAGAACGTACAGGGCGGCTACACCACGTACAGTGGCTGTTTAGGCATTTGGATAGCTAGGTGTGGTTTTGGAAGGGCCTAAGATGGCGTTGATGATGCTAGAAAGGAGCGTATCGTGGTGGATCTCGCTGTGTATAGTGGCGATCAGTCACGTGCAGTGACTGTCCATCACGTGCAGTGATTACCCACCACATAAAGTGGTGGTTTAGGCTTGGGCTAGGATATGGGAGGTTGCTGGTAGAGCCGTGGAGGCTCGGTGGTGGTCGGCATTGTGGTCCGTGGTGGCTGGCCATGCACTGCGAGGGAGGAGAAGCCGTGGGAGAGTGAGAGAGAGTGTGGGGTCGTGGGTGGCAGATCGGGGCCATGGGTGGTCCGGTTGGCTTCGTGGTGGCCTGAGGATGCCGGAGGGGGTGGTCACACGCCGTGGGAGGCGGCGTAGGAGGCGGAGGAGGGGAAAACCATGCTTGAGAGAGGGAGACACCGGGAGGTGGAGAAGGGGACATCCGGCCAAGGGTTCATGGGAGGAGGAAGGGGAAGACCTAAGGAGTCTCGTGGTGGTGTCTGGTGGCCAAGATGGTCGCGCACGGCGGCGCTACGGACTCGCATAGTGAGCCAGTGCGTGGGTGAGCTGTGCTCGTGCATGGTGGAGGGAGGTGGCTGCATGGGAGGGGCTGAGGCCGTTGGAGGGGATCGGTTGGTGGCAGGGGAGGCTGTCGTGGGAGTGGTGGCGCCAGAGAACGGCGCACGGTGGCGCTGGAGGCACCAAGCCCATTCGGGCTTGCACTTCCGAGGGAGGAGGAGGAGAGAGCGTGGGCGAGGGAGACCGGTGCAGGGAGGCTCGCCGGAGGGAGAGGAGGCCGGTGGTGGTTGAGGTGAGACACACCAGCGCACGGTGGCGCCGGGCTGGGGTTGGAGGAGTTCGGGCGTGGTTATCGCGTACAAGGGAAGCCGAGAGGGAGAAAGGGAGGAGAGAGAGAGAGCTAGGGAAAAGTGAGGTAGAAAGAGAGAGGGCTGGGGTTTTATACTAGAACCCGACTTCTGGGGGTCTATAAAATGGTCTACGATGACCCTTAAACATTACTTTAAAAAAACGAGTAAACGTTTATTTAATTAAAAGCACTGAGAGGGATAAAGATAAAATATTATTTAAAATAATATTCCTTCATTATTTATAAAATGATGAGTTTTTACTTAAAATATTTAAAAGGATAAGACTATTAAATTAATTAAAAATTCCATCATTATTTAGATCACATAATATTTTAAATAACTGGAATCATTTATATAAAATGATTCCCATAATTATAATATTTTTGGAGTTCTTCAAAGATATTATAATTTAGTTATTTAAAATATTACTTAGATAAATAACGATGAAAATATTTCATTTAAAATACACAACTTTAAAACACAAAGATAACTTTAGAAATCACGTAGTATTTTTAAAAACATTCCATTGGGATCTGGCACGCATAACGGGGTTCTTAGACACTAGAGGGGAGGAGTTGATAGGCTACCGCATCTGACTAATGGTTTACGTCAAAAGAAGAAAGGAAGGAGCAGGATGTCATAGCATTATAGTGTCTCTTGCTTTGAATGTGTTCAGAGAGAGATACTCGGGAAAAATTTGGAAATTTTTTTATAGATCTCTTGATATCCAAATGAAATTTTGGATACTTTTCATATTTATGGATGAGTTTGGATTGAGCTCTTTGGATTGAGTGAAAGTTTTTTTGCTGATTTCTTTGCCTTTACCCTCGATGTGTTTTATAATAGAGTTTAGCCTCGAAAAAGACTTCTTCCATTTGTTGTGGTCATTGGTTGACATTGAAGAATTCCATTTAAACCAGGGGACCTTTTGAATTTAAGTATGACATTGATATTTCAACTTCGAAATGTAAAACATTGTAGGCAACGTCATTATAATCTAGACACTGAAACAGAAATCTAACTCCGAAATTTCATCCAATGCTTGCCCTCCAAGCAATCACGACTTCTTTGTACCTTCATGTTTGCCCAGCACGAAATCTCAATCTTCTACCACCCCTTTAGTTTGGAATGGTACCAGAAGGAGAAAACTAAAACTACTTAGGTTAAGGAATATATATATATTTTATTTTTCTTCTATTAGATTTTGGGCCAGAGTGGAGGGTAGAATATTCTATATATATATATATTAGATTTCTTCTCTTTCTATTGTCACCGGCATCAGATTGGTTATTTTTAATACATCGCTTTCCCATAATTTTCTCAATTGGATGTGCTCTTCTCTTCGATGGAGGTCTCCCTTTGCCTCTAACAACTCAAGGACTCAAAACATTTTTTGAACTTCCAACCTCAACATCATGTCCCTCAGTATTAGCTTGCGCAAGTGCGGGCTGGGTCTTCATTTTTGTGTACTGCAAATTCATTGCTTGTAACTTTTGTGCCATATCCGTTGCATTATCATCACATTCTGCTGCATAGCCTAATCAACATAGAGTACCTTCTAGCAGCTGGTTTATCACTCAAATCATCGTAACTGCTCCGAATGAGAGCATACCTACGTTTAATGTCCTTTCTCCATCTGTCCATAATGTATTTTGAAGGCAACACTCTGACATCCTGCACTGAGAAAATTTCAAGAATGTGAAAACATAAAATGCCTCTCATCTCAAATAGGCCACACATGCACTTCGCCTCACATTCATCCTCATTGAAGTATACCTGATATATAACCCGCTTAATGGAGTCCTTGATTTGCAGCTGATCATTAACTTGATATGTCGAAATTGCCTCTTATGTGTTGATAGAATACAATGTGATAATCCTCAAGATTTGGGACTGTAGTTCCTTACACTTAGAGTTAGTATACAATTTTTGAATTTGCTTCTCCACAAGTAAATGAGTTATATACGGGGATTGTGCAGTTAAATGAATGAAAGTCTGCTGCCATCGCATTCTCTACTTTCTTCCTCAGTGCATTATCAAACTGATCAACAAACTCCTTCAACGTTGTCCCTGAATGCACAAATCCATCAAAGAATGCATTCATACTTTCACTCATCTGAGTTGTGCTCATTCCAGCCCAAAATATATCTTTTAAATACACAGGAATCCAATACATTCGCTCACTATATAGACTTTGAAGCCACACATGCTCGTGCAAGTTGTAAGTATCAAGAAACACCTCCCAAGAATCTCAAACTCGTTAGGAGTCTGACAATCATAAACACATTTGTGCAAGGAAGTCTTCAAACCATAATTGTATTGGAAATGTGAACCCAACTTCTTAGGTAATTTTCGTATAATATGCTGTAAACAATATTTGTGTCGGGTGTTTGGAAAAGCTATTTCAATAGCATTTTTCATGGCCCTATCTTGATAAGTATTGATAGCTTTTGGCACTTTTCCATCCATGCATTTCAACCAAGTTTCAAATAACCAGACAAACGTTTCAGTATTTTCACTTGAAATCAAACATGCGCCCAACAATATGGATTGTCCATGATGATTAACATCGATAAAAGGGGCAACTGGCATACCATATCGATTTGGTAGGTACATTGTATCAAATGTCACAACATCCCAAAAATATTCATATGCTGCTTTGCTACGTGCATTAGCCCAAAAAATATTTTTTAATCTTCTGTCGTCATCTAAATCCATCAATGAGTAAAAGCCTTCATTCTTATACTGCATTCTCACGTAATAATCCCTCAATGCTGCAGCACCTCCTTTGCCAAGTCTAAGGTGACGGGCTTTGTCAATATAATTCCGTACATCTTTCTCAATAAATGGTAGTTTATCAAATCTACCAACCTCGACAACCAATGCGTTGAAACTTTTAGCCATACATATGCCTGCCTTGTCATTAATGTCTAGCTACCTCTTGACAGAATCATCAATAGCTCGATTACATCTAAAGAATCTTCTCTTTCTTAGACTTAAGTTATAGTTGTGTGCAATTTCAACAGTATTTATGCGTAACAAATCACCAACTAAGATTGCATTAATTCTCGCTTTACAATCAGTCTTAGTTGTTGGATGTGGGTTAGCGAGATTAGTACTACGATTCCTTGCCTTCCCACCACGCGCACAACCAAGTGTTACATATCTAACACTCTCATCTTGATCTATTTTACTTCGTTAGGTCATTATTTCAAACCCAGCCTGTTTCCCATATTTCTTGTAGTACTCAATGAGTTCCGCCTCAGTTTTAAAAGCCATCTCAATCGTTGGCTTTGAAACCTCCTCATCAACATTACAGCCCAGCAATGGCTCTGACACTTCCTCAACAACATTAGAGGCCAACGTTGGCTCTAAAACATTCTCATCATTATTACATCTCGATGTTGGCTCTAACACCTCATTTTCAACATTACAACCCGTCATCGATTCTAAAAGCTCATCTTCAAAAAACAACGATGGCTGAGTATATGAGGTGGGTTCAGCCTGATTACTTTTGTTACTTTCTTCCATCCTATTCATAACAAAAAAAAAAAAAAAAATTTTGGTTATAGTTCTTCCTTACAATATGGCAATACTAAGTTAGAAAAACAAATAAATTTCATATAATACTGGAAAGCAAATAAGTTTATGTTTTATTTTAGAAAATTCTAAATTTAATTTTTTTTTAATTATTTGTAAGGAGGACCAATATAACGTTCAGATCTAACACCCTAAAACTTTGACCCATTCATTTCTTAGGACCAAAGAGGCAAAGTCTTACCCTCAACCAAAGTCTAACCCTTTACAGAGTTGATTTGGGTGTCATTGCTTGCCAATAAAAATGTGAGAAAGGAGAGATAATAAATTCTTGAGCACACGAAACCCCCAATAAGCTTATCTTTGTTTAAAGTCTTCATTTTTCTATCTCTCAAATTTTTCTCTAACGTTAGTTTATTTTATTTCTTTAGAAAAAATAAAATCCAAAAGAAAAAAAATAAATCCCAATATAAAATCAATTATAAATCTACAAGAAGAAGATGAGAAATACTCACTTGATGTTCGAACATCCAGGAGGATTCAGAACTAGTCTTGGGCAGAATCTGTAGAGGGAGGGAAAGATTCGAGGGAGGGAAAGAAGATGAAGCAGAAAATTTATGCTTAGAGACTTTTTTGACATTTTACCATAATTTAAAAAGTAAAATTACCATAAACCCATTCGTGCGCATGCAAGCCCCTATCTGGGACTGTACCTAGCAGTTCCCTTTGAGTTAAGTTGTTTTATTGGATTTTGAGCAAGAGTAATGTTACTTATCATCCCCTTTACTGTCATCTATTTTACCATCATATCCTCTCACAATCCCATAATGTGGTATTATATGATTGTAGACTATTTATTATATTTCACTTGTGGGTTTTTCATTTAATACCACATCAAGAGATGTTGAGATGATGATCATGACAAAAATGATGATAAATAGACTTTTCTTTTGGGGAAATAAGAGAAAAAAAGTTGAATAAAAACATTACAACAAAGTTAAAAAACTAATTGAATATAATTTTTTAGTATTATTTTTGTTTTAAAATTTGAAAAAGTTATATTATTTTTTGTGTTTTGTTTGGAAGTTTGAAAATTTTGTATTGGGTTTTGTGTTTGGATAATAATTACATAATTAAGAAGTTGAAGATTTGAAATTGGAAATTGTTTGTGTTTGAGTGATATTTGAAAAATAAATATCTGAGAATACGTTATTACACAAACAAGGCCTAAATGTTTAGTAAGTAATGTATAATAAGTCAATTAACTAATTAGTCTTAAGTTCTATATCTAGAGTTTAGAAACTAGCACTAGCTAGTAGCGAGGAGTATAACGATGCTTGTTCTTCTCAATTCCTAGAAAGAGGGAATTAGGAACAAAGACAATAAGGCTCCATTTGAATGTTGAGTTAAATTAAGATAAGTTGAGTTCTTTATGAATAATAGTGAGTTGAGATGGTAGAGTGAGTTTTGTGGTACCCACCTAATATGAATTTAGATATGTTTGGATGTTAAGATGAGTTTAGATATATTTTAGGAAGTTGAAAAAGGTTATAGGTTCTGCATGTAAAGAGGTATTGAGTTAAAAAAGTTTGTGGGTTCTACATGTAAAAAAGTTTTGAGTTGAAAAAAAAAGACCCTCTCTCTCTAGAAACTCGCTCGTTCGAATTTCGCTAGGGGGAAGGGGAGCTTCAGCTCTTTCTTCCTCTTCTTCTCCTCCCTCTCCTCGCTGGCCCTTCGTCTTCGGTGGACTTTGTTTTGGTTCTTTTGGTTGGTTTTTTTTTTCCAAGTTTTTCGGCCGAATAAAGGGGGTAGCAGTTTCAAATTACTTCGGTAACCATTGTCCTACACGCGCACCACCGGGAGAAGCCTTACTTGCTGGTCTTGCGATCAACCAAATTGGGTGCCAATCAGAGCAGCGCCTTGCGTCGACGCGCGGTTTTCAGGAAATGCGTGGGGTACTCAAAACCGTTGCGAATCATCTTTCGTCGACGCCATGTGCGGCAGCTCAGGACCCATTGCACTAGCAAGCTCTTGACTGGCCGAATGCCTCTTTCCAAGTGAGGTGCGTGTCATGCACGCGCCACCGATGATTTTCCTTTTGTTTTTTTCAATTTTGCCTGGTGGTGTTTCTGTATTCCCGACTTTATGTCGGTGTGTTTTTATGTTTGTTTGTTCGGTTTTATTTGTAGAAAAATAAAGCGAAATAGGCTATTGGACTTTTGTCCATAGCGATGTTTCGGTTCCTCCCTCTTTCGTGTTAGGAGGATGGGTGTGTTATTCACATCTCCAACTTTGGAGGATGGAGTTTTGATGCAGGGTGGTTTTTTCTCTGTTTTAATACAGAGAATGATGCTCTCTTTTTGAGAGTTTTCATGAAGTTTAGACAATGCCCGCAGGGATGCTTACAATAGATATTAGTTTGACTTGTAATTTTGAGTCACAGATGTAACTTCTTTTATGGAATGAAATGAAGCTTATTTCTTATAAAAAAAAAAAAAATTTTTGAGTTGAGATGAGTTTAGTAATTTGAGAGTTTGGTGTTTGGATGTTAGACTTAGCTTAAAATTAGATTGAATTAGGTTAATCTCAGTTCATGAGTCCAAATTCCATATGGGCCCTAACATTGTACACGTTCATAATATTGGTGTAGATATATATTAGTATATATACCATTAATACTTTTGGCTTATCAAAGTACAAGTACTAGTATTTTGTCTAGTTTTCACGTACGATTGAGTTTGTTTTGATAATGTAGCTCTCTTCTATTGGAAATTTAATTCTCGATTGAACATTGGTTCCGTGTGAGTTAAGGCATTCATCTTTTCTTCTTCTTAATTGCTAGATCTCTTCTCTATCACTTCTAGCTATAGGGCAAGATTTTAACTCCAACTTGCTGGTTTTTAACTATATCTGAATGTTGAATTAATTGATGAGCGTACTTGACAAACGGAAATCCCTATTGGAACCAAGTCTAGTTGATGCATTGAAACTAAACTTTCCCAATTAGTGCTCGTAGTTAGTTGTCAGTCAATTATCGGAGAGTAGATTTTTTTACAAATTTCTGACCCAAATACTTTCTATAATTTAGAGAGAGATAAACACACGTGCAGACCCGTTGCATTCCATATTTAGTTCCATATTACTCACGCACAACATTTAATTCATAGGACTCCATATATAATGCTGTATCTATCTCTCTCCAGATTATTAAAAATGTGTTTAGGCGGTCAGAAAATGTATCTATGATCTCTCTCTAGTTTTTGAATTTTGGCCAGGGTCATTCGATCAGGTTCCAACTCTATACTCATGAATTTTGACCATTAGACAAAATACACGTTCGGTTTCTTTTCTCGGTGGGACTATCATTTTACACATGATCATCGAAAGCTGAAAAAAATAAATTTTCCATTTCAATAATCTGCCAATGTGTATATATATAAAATTATGATGTAAACAAAAGAAAGGATACAAATTACGTACAGACGTACAGTAGAAAGTTTTCCGTAATCTAAGATCATGAGATTAATTGTTTGCCAATTATGTATATCTGGTAATATCTTGGAAAGACTTGAATATCTTGGAAATTATTTTATTAATTTCCTAATAAATTAATATAATAAAACATATACAAATCAATTATTTTCTTAACACTACAACAAAATTGCTTTTTAGGAAAGAAATTTTTCGTCCCAAAAAGTTTCCATTTAGTCTCTCCAAGGATTTTGGAATGAAAAAATTTCGTCCTTAGCCGGCCGTCCAAATTGGTCTGTCCTAAAAGATTTTTTAGACGTCTCAAAAAATATTTTTTAAGTTGAAATTTGTTAAAACCGTCTGAAAAGTGTTCGAATTCTTTACGAATAATTTAGTTAATTTATTTACAACTCTTAACAATAAATTAGCAGAAATATGGAAGGTTTTACCAATGATACTAAAAATAATAATTATTTATGACCAGTTCTTTATAATAAAAATATTATTTATAATAAAAATAAATTCTATTTTCGGAGAAAACATTCATTTTTTTTTTTTTTTGGTAAATAGTCAATTTTTCTGTACGTACTAAATACCCCCGATGTTAAATCTGTTCGAATATTGATCATCAAACTTCTGTTTTAGTACGTAAAATTCACTGAACTGGCCTGTTGCAGGAAAATGATCCTCGCTAATATCTTTCCCTTCTTTTCATTCCACTGATAGCCTTAATTCTTTGACTAATTGGATATATATACGTACGTCCGTTCTAGATCATAGGGAATATAAATATATAAATATATATATATATAAATATATATTTATATCATTTAATGCATGACTGATCATCTATTTTTTTTCTTTAATTAATTTCTTTACAATTAATTAGACAAGGTTATTAGCAGTCTATAAATAGCATCCAATCCATGAGCCTTCTGCAACATCCATCCCTACACCTTAATTGCTGGATTTCGCCATTTGGTAGTCCACATGGCTGCTAAAAGATCTCCGCTCTTCCCTTTGATCTCTCTCGGCCTCCTCCTTGCCGTCATTCCTCTCCTTTCTCATGCAACAACTCCACCTCAGTCATCTGACCAAACAACATCATCCTTTGGATTTCTCGAGCATCTTCAGGGATGCCACAAGGGTGAGAAGCTCAAAGGTATCCATGACCTCAAAATGTATCTTGAAAAGTTTGGTTATTATCACAAAACCAAAAACAACACCCATGCCAATGATGATGATTTTGATGAACTCTTAGAATCTGCCGTCAAAACATACCAGCAAAATTATCATCTAAAGGCCACTGGGACTTTGGATGCTGAAACGGTATCAAAGATGATGATGCCTCGTTGTGGCGTAGCAGATATCATCAATGGTACAAACTCGATGCAATCGGGCAAGAAAAAGCATCACCACCCGGGCTCATTCCACACCGTCTCTCATTATACTTTCTTTCCAAATGCCCCGAGGTGGCCACCCTCAAAGTATCGTCTCACCTACAGGTTTCTCCCAGGAACCCCAACTCAAGCCATGGATCCCGTCGCACGAGCTTTCCAAACGTGGGCACGAAACACCCACTTCACTTTCTCGCAGGCTCAGTCAAACGCAGATATCACTATTGCTTTTCTTAGAAGGGATCATGGAGATGGGGCTCCTTTCGACGGAACTGGTGGAATCATTGCTCATGCATTTGCGCCAACAGATGGAAGATTCCATTATGATGCAGATGAGCGCTATAGTGTGGGTGCTGCTCCTGGTGCATTTGACTTGGAGACAGTTGCTTTGCATGAAATTGGGCACCTTCTTGGACTTGGACATAGCTCAGTTCAAGGAGCAATCATGGAACCTTCTATCTCTCAAGGAGTGACTAAAGGCTTACATCCTGATGATATTGCAGGAATTAGAGCCTTATATAATGTTTGAGAAATGTCTAAGAATTTAATGGGAGATATAGAATAAAGCATTTGTTGCTTATAAAAGAAACTATGACAATGATCGAAGTAGGCCATACTGTTTTGGCATGAAGATAAGGGATATAATTTAATAAATAAGCTGTTAAGATTTATATCTTAATGCCTTTAGTTTGAATTTTCACTTTATTAATAAAGTCAAATCTGGATAATCATGAATATCTTGTTTGGGCAATATTTATAATTCCTAAGATGAATTGATGTGCTCAGTTATAATGTATGCTAATTAATTAGGTGCATTTTATTTTCTTACTTGCATGGTTGTTTAGATCAAAATTAATGAGTTGGTATTAGGGCTGCAACCCGGCTACATTTTCTTTTTTGGATCTGGGCCCGACCCGACCTGATCGCATGCCAAAAGCGCGCGAACTCGACCCAAACAGTGCGGATCACGGTGAACAGTGGGGTTTGTTTTTTATATTTATATTTTTATTTTTACGTACTCATTAGATTTATGTACATAAGTTAGTAACAACAAGCAAAAGAATGAAAGCAATGGGCATCCAGTGCTGCTACAATAATACCAATTAAATGCCTATTTCCTCTGTTCCCTAATGGACCAATGGTGATATTTCAATATTAGACAAACTCCTGCAGCGTGCACATCTGGAGTGAGACTTTCAATTTTTATGTCATGTTTTACACTTGCAGTCCTAAACAATATACTTTTAAAAAGTATATTTTGCCACTTTTTCAATAGAAAAAATCTATATTTTGCCAGCCCCCGGACACTGTGACTAATGGATCCCTCTTCAGGTTTCTCAATCCAAAGGAAACAACATATATCAACATGAGAAATAAATGAAAGAAAATGGGTGTGCGATAAAGGGGAATGAAGAAAAGAAATTATCAAATAATAATAAAATCTAATAAAAAAATGTACAAAAGCTATCTATTACAAAAACTATCCATTACAAAAACTATCTAAATTACAAAATATGAACATCAACTGATAGAGGACTAAGGAGCATCTAACGATCAAATTATAGCAGCTTCCCATCTCTTCCTCCATATCTGCCATTATTAAAAAGTCAACACCAAATCAATAATAGCACATCAAATAATTCAAGTCTGTTGGAATATACACCAAGATCTTCATGTATTATGCATAAGATGTAATAATGTAGGTTAATGTAATGCAGGTGATGATTGCATTTCCATTGGACCCGGGTGTTCAAATGTTCATACAAGCAGAACACTGAAAAAAGCAACAAGGGAGGATGGCATTTGCACTGATTCATCTAACAAAATAATTAAAAGAAAAATATACCCATAAACAATGTTGCATTTAGACTTCAAATTCAAGCATATATATGGGTCAGAAATTAAGATGGGGATGCCGTATATTTTTGACAAACAAAGGGTTGCTCATATGGGTGGGATTAATTTAAAAGTAGAAGGATGGTATCCAAGGGGCCTGACTGTCTCTCTCCCACAAATAGAAAAACATCAATTATCTCAAGCTTAATGTTGTTTCGAACTATCATTTTACATTTAATAAGATTGCATTGCATTTAGCGATCAATGGCCTCTAAGAGATCAATGGATGCAATTCTGGAGCCTAGCCACTTGAAATTGAATAAAAAAAAAACAGGGATGTGGTAAATACAAGGTGGAATGTTTCATGTTCTCAATTTTTTACTTTTCAAATAATCCTATTATTACGCATCAGGCTCCCAAGTCATGTAAAAAATTGACTGCCTAGTTTCAATAAAAAAAGTTTGTTCTAACAAAGTTTTAAAATACACATCAAAATGATACATCATAGCTTTCCGAGCTTCACTGCATCTTTTATTCAACTTTTGTCCTCGTGATACAGTAAATAAATAAATAAATCTTAGTGATGAGTAACAATCTTTTGAAAATAAGAACAATAAAGTGTTCATAAGTCTGGACAAACCCCACACAAAGAACCCGCTCTGTGATTCTTCACAGCCACAGTAGAAAACAAAAGGTATCAGCAAAGCAGAATAACCCAGAAAGCTCATAAACGTACAAAAAAAAAAAAGGTAACTACTAAGCCAAAATACAATCTGGGTCTCTTTGTAAGGATATTGAAGACATTGAAGAAGCTTAGATCATCCCCAGACAAAAGAATATAAAAGAATTCAAATCTACTGAGGCAAAATCTGATAAGGAAAAATAGAGATCCCACATGATTTCGCATAAAGGTGACATTTAACCCCAGCCACCCAGAGAAAATAACAACAGGCCCATTTTTTTCCATTTTTGTGCATGCAATCGGCCCAAAGAAAAATAGCAACTTTCGCGAATGGCAAATATCACCAGGAAATATAGCAAAAATCAATACAAGGAAACGTTTGAGAGAGACAATGACTCAGAATGAAACATGGAGACAAAGTTAGATCAGAGAGAGAGAGAGAGAGAGAGAGAGAGAGAGAGATTATCATAATAACGAAAGCAAACTTTTCTGTTCTACTTGAGTGACTGAAAAGAGAGAGAAAGAGAGAACCGAAACAGAGAGAGCCGAGAGATAGAGAGATAACCTTGGAACGAGGCAGTGGAATGGAGGCCTGGAAGTTTGAAGTCGGAGAACGGCGATGGCGACGGCGAAAGGCGACAATGACTAAGATTTCTGTAATGGGGAGAAGACTTTTTGCCTTTCACCTTTCGATTTCAATGGGTTTTAGAAGAGAAAACTTTCAGTTTCGGTGGGTTGATAGTTTAAAACCCGTTATTTCACTTTGACCCGATGAACCCGTTTTTATTCGGGTGGACCAAGTCAGTTTTGATAGACGGATCTGGCCCAAGGCTTTTTCTACAGAGCCCTAGTTGGTATGGTTGAAGAAAATTGTCAAATTTTCATGGATCATGCCTCAGTATGCCTTGTTATAGATTTTCGAATGATAGAAATCAAGAGTACCAAATGCTCATTTTCCATAAAAATAAAAAATCAGAGCACCACGTTTGAGGTGGTCTTGGACGCCTCTGAGCCTGTGATAATCATATCCCTTTTGATATCCCAAAAGATGCTTTTGAACTAAAAAAGGGTGATTTTTTTTTTTAGTTGTGTGAGGATGGAGATCATTAGGTCAAGGATCACGAGATCAGTGAAGGCCGAGAAAAGGGAAAGAAGCAAGAAATATTATGAAATGCGAAGAATTTAAAGAGATGGAAGGAAAAACTAATAATGAAAAACCCAAAATAATAACAAATCTAAAAGGAAAAAAAAATTTGGCTACGCTAGCATAAGATTTCTAATAGTGCACTAATGGAAAAGGGTCAAAGGAACAAATTTGATCAACCGTTCCAAGATTTTTATGTACATATAGATGGATCGGGCACATGATAGCAAAATATTTGAAAGAAACTGATTAAAAGGTTTTATGTCAAAATATACGTAAATCACCTAGCAGTAATCAATTACTCATGTAACGTGCCAGGCATGGTTGTGGGACGTGTGAAATTATGGGATAAGTTGTGATCACGCAGAGAAAGCTGCAGCAGCCTTTGTTTTAAACACCCAAAACAAAGCAAATCGAAATCAATAGAAAACCGACCCAACCCATCCTCCACCATGGACGCAGCCCCGTCCACATTGAGCACCTCCGACTCGAAAGCTCCCTGGACCGCAACATCTCTAAACTAGTTGCACTACAACCCTGTTTGACTCGAAAGAAACATATAAGTTTCACAGTTGTTTCTCTTTATCTTTTATATACGTTGTCTTGTGGAATCCAAGGCCATCGCTCGGAACACCCCGTGCGAGTGCTCAGAAAATCCTAGGCAAGCGATGCAACTTGCCAGAGGCAAAAGCCTGGCGAGCACCAACAATGTCAACGGTTGGACATCTTGGGCGAACCCCATTTCTCATCCAGGAAATAAGTCTGGTGGGCACTATACCCGCCATAGCTTAGAACACTTGGGCGAGCAATACAGCTCGTCCAAGAAACGAGCATTGACCTGTCAGTGCTAGGAAAGTCCCAGGCGAGCAATATAGTACAATTGAGAGACAAGCAAGGTGGGCACTTAATGAGCAATGACACCACCCTAGCAATGATCAAGGCAAGTAACCATGAAGCTTGCCTAGACTCTAAACACGTAGCCCGCCCTTGTAGGGATTAAAGAAGGCAAGCAAGGCAAATAGTCAGCCAGACCCAAGCATGGAGAGTTTCGGGGCGAGCAACCAGGCAGGAGCTTTCTGAAAAACGAGATGCACCGAACCCAGCTAAACCTTTCCAGCATTTCATCGAACATATTAGGCCCAAAGCAATCTCTCATTTCCTCATATAAAGTTGTTAACTGAGACAAGACCTCTGAACTAGCTTCAGAAAGAAATAATTCCGAATCAGAAAGTTGAGTCTGGTTTTCAAACACCCTTCTGGCCACCATGTCTAAGGGTACATCAATCCATATTGAAATTCCATGTCTCGAAAATGCTAGATTAGTAGAACTGTGAACTGCTCCATCTCCAGCACAAAACGCCAATCGTCTCATGGACGACAACTGCTTCAATACTTCAATTTCAGACTCACAAAATCCCTTTTTGTTGCACTCCTTAAAAGATTTAACAGCAGATTCACCTCCCGTAGCTTCCTCAACCAAACTGTCACTATCGAAATAATAATATCGTAATGCATCCGCTAGAAGCTTCCCCAAACTTGTTTTTATGGAGCCTTTCATTCCCACAAGAAATATTGAAGTTCCTTTCAGTTCGGTGGATATATCCATTGCTTTGTTATTCACTGCAAAAGAGGGATCAATCGCAGCATCCTTTGTCACTGCAGAAGAGGGCCCCCTTCCTCTATCAAACAGCTAAAAAACAACTGTAAAGGGCAAAACATCAAGTGGTTGATGGGCGGTTTTCGTGTCTCCTAAAACTTGCAAGCATAGGAGTATTTTTCTTCCACCATAGCTTACAACACTATTCATCGGCAATACATCAAGCATAAAGGAAGTAAAAAACTTCTTACCTTTGTTAAGGAAACTTGGTGTTGATGAGGAAGTACTATAATTGCCTGAATACCCCGGGGCAATCATCACAAAATCGGTTTCAATAGTTTTCAGGTATGATCCATCCAATCCTACCACCGTGAGGCTGTGTTGAGCAATCGCAAAATAGAGCTCTACGTTCATGGCTGCCTTCACCAAGCGAAGCTGATAAGTCTAGTCGTAATCCGCTTGCCATTTGTAGGTACTTTCTCTCAGATTTTCAACGTGGAAGGGATCAGAAGAGCGGCCAAAACAGAGGACGAGGTCCGAAAGAGAGCCGACGATAAGAATGGCAGCGACAGGTGCGACCGAGAGCGTTCTTGGCATCGAGATAAGTATTGGCATCACAGAGATAGAGAGAGAGAGAGAAGGAGAGATTCGGAGAGAGAGACATCCCTCAAGAATGCCGAAAAACCTCCATCGGCCCTCCACTGCATCTCCTTCAAGCATCCAATGAATGCGCTCGCCTTCAATCCCTACAGGTTCCGCATCGCAATCGCTACCGGTAAACTCCTACAAATCCCAGGGTCAAAAATCCACAATCCCGATCTTGAAATCTGGGTGATGTCCGCAAAAATCCCCACCTAAACAGCTTGATGGTAACCTCTATCTCGATGAACATCACCCTTGGGAGTGTTGAGTTCACATTTGATAATTTCACCATCAGGAACCAATTGTGCGGCTCGTTCTTCTTCGCCTTTTTCTTCCACCGCTAGATGTAGGTTGATTGTGGTTCGGTGTGGAGATATTGCGTCTTTTTCTTCCACAGCCACTGTGTCTCCCTCTTGGATTTCACAGATTTGATCCTCCAATTGGTTGAAGCTTTCTTCAAATTCGTCAAGAGACTATTGAAATATTTGATGCATTTTGTCGTGGCTCATCGGAAAATCCTCTGAGTGTTGTTGAAGAACATCGAACCGTTGAAGACTATGTTCCACTTGCTCTTTGATATTGAGTGAAGATTTTTCCATTTTCACAGGAAAGACGGTCTCTAGATACCACTTTGTGAGACGCCTGATATTAGGTGTTTAGATGACTAAGGAGCATCATTAAAAAAAATCTTTAAAAGAATATGATAAGAGAGGAAAGTAATATTTGCATTAAGTTTCTGGATACCTATCTTCTGTAGCTACCGTAAGCATTTATGCTAGAGTTTTGCCAAACATCTGAAAAGGCCTTAGCCTTGGTAAAACATGACCCAAGACTAACAACTAACAGATTGCATAAAAGGAAATAACAAGCTAACGGCCCAGATACTCTATGGCCCACTTCCTTACATAACATAAAGGAAAACAACAAGTAATAGACCCAAACTGGCCCATGACTCATGTATTCCATTCATGAACTGTGACACAAATGGACTCATGACACAATTCAGCCTATTGCAACGCTAATTAAATTCGCCGCAATAGGTGTTTTCCCAATGATTTTTGTGTTCGACGCAATTCGGTGGAAAATGTAGTCCATTTATTCCCGTTAGCTTATTATTTCGTCGCAATTTAATTTTTGTTGACACTGTTTCAGAGCATGCATGTGCACGTATTTGTGTGTAAAGAAACGCATTAGAGATATCTAAATTGTTACTGTCCTGCTGCACTACTATTGGCTCCATTTTAGGTACATATCCCAACTATAAATATATTACAAATAACATACATATGTTATTTGCTTTAAAATCTGCGGCAACCATCAATCATGTGGATGCAAATCCATTTGTACTAAAGGACATACACCCCATGCATTTAAAATGATCATAAAATATACATATATATATATATATATCATCAAGTTGGAAATGACGATCCTAAACACCCAGCAACATACATATATAGAAACACACATTCCTCTCATCTATATTAAATAAGCCATCATCATGAAACAGTAACACAGATTCCATCATGATTCATTCATCATATATCTAAAGCAATTCATATCACTTGGAAATTTGGACACTACAATCTGATTTGTAGGTAGTGACTTCTTTATGTGTGGAAATTGGGGAGTTGATTGCGTTGATAGAGAGTTTTGGGAGTGAATGGTGCTTATAATTGTATTTATGATTTTGCTTTACAAGAAAAGCATGTTTGCCATGCTTAAACATGGAATGTTAGCCTTCTGAACGTGGAAAAACCAACATCACTTTCGGCTCGCCTCTAACTGTGTATAATTTAGAGTTGTGCTTCTACTGAATCTAATTACCATATTCTTTCAGTGAATATATGACATATGTCATGAAGGCCCTTGAACCAGAGGATACAGTAAATTATTACGAACACTGTACTTCAACTAGATGACTTGTTTAGTTTTACTCTTTACTCTTGCTTATTGAGTTTGTCTCAATATATGTTTGAGGTTGTTTATTCATGACCTTAGACATTTATACCCATTGTTTCGGGAAGTATATTTGAAGCCTTAGACCTGCTAAAGCTGGCAAAATTGGGCCCCTCATTGATGAATTATTTGTTATTTGGCTTGCTTTCTTAGATATCATTTTTTACAACTCAGGTATTTTACTGCTTGGTGACATTTGTTATTGGTTTTTAAATCATTTATAAGTTTGGTTTTGTGCTTCCCACTTGTGCAATTGCTTTTTTGAGCAAGAACATACAATTTGGATGTGTATAATATTTTTTGTGCATTTTTTTTTTCTAAAAAACCTTTTCGTCAATTTAACTTAGTTGCGGCGATTATAGTTTGCCCCAAATACTTATTTTTTAGCGACAATTAACTGCTGGAAATGCATAATGGCGACGATAATTCAAAGTCGTCGGAGAAATATCGAGTCATTTGCGGCGATTTCTCAACCTTTTGAGACGATATGCATCGCCGCAATTGACTTTTCTCAACGATTTAATGGTAAATGGAAAGGCCATTTCCGTCGATTTTTGGTATAATTGCGACGGATAAAAATCGCTGGAAATAGTAATTTTTTGCGACGATTTTTGTCTATTGTTGAAATTGATCAGAAAAGGCACTTCAACTTCATCAAACATGCATGCAACGAATTAGAAATCATCGAAAATGATCAAATGCAGTGATTATTATGAATATTTGCAACATGAGCGTTAAAAAATACCCGATTTCTTGTAGTGGGTACATCATAGAGCCTAGCTAGACATTTAAAAAGTTGGCTCCATGCAAGTAAATGGTCAATTGCCTTCCCTTGAAGGGATCGCCTTGCCTTAATATGTACTAAGGGCAAGTCTTTTACGGTATTTGACATTACACCCGTAATTTTAACTCGAACTTATAATGACCTAGTTCTGACTATAAAACCATGGAGCTTCTAAAGTTTCATCTTCAATTCCCATCACACATTTTTAGTGTAAGTACCACTCCCATTATAATTTATGCCCATATATAAATTTTCCCACTCATATATAGTTGACCATCGTACAGTACTTGCCCAGATGATCACGTAGTACTACAATAATTCCAGAGAATAATTACCCCTAATTAAATTCAATGTTCAAACTCATACATTTATATATATATAAATGAAAATTTTAATATGTCCGATGCATTTGATCGACGCTAGTGACCGATAGTGCATTTGTTTTTTTTTTATTATTAAACAATAATAATAATAATAATGTAAATACACTATCGATCACGGGCGTGAGTCAAATGCATAGGGTCATGTAACAAGACTCACACACACACACACACATATATATATATATATATATATAAATGGACACACACACTTTCATACTTTGATTTTACTTTTTCTTTGTTTCTTTTAATTCCTTACTTCGATTAATGTTGGATATAGTTTTAAGATGTAATTCTTTTGAAAAAAAGTAGGATTTACCAATAAAAATATGATTTTTCATGTGAATTCTAAATTTAACCATTTTTTCTCGAATGGGATACGCGGGACTTATATATCTTAGAACTGTAAATATCATTTCTAACAAAATTATCTGTGAATATTTTTCTAGTTTAATTCAATTTCACATAGTTTTTGAATACCAAGTTTATAAAGATCATGATATTAGAATTAGAGATCTAATTTATTTGTTTTAAACTCAGAATATATATATTTATATATATTATATATATGAAATTTATCTAAATCACCCTCCATAAGTTTGGAAAATTTGTCATCTTTCTCAATTACTCATGAGTCATGGAAATGTCAATTACGAGATCAGATGATCAGATGGTTTTAATCATGCACCATGCTGCATGACTTTTCCTTTTTTGTAATATTTAAGTAAGGTAATTAAAAGTTGCAGAATATATAATTATTCTTCAAACTCCTCAGCACATTCTATTTGTAATTCGTATTAATTTATGGATGGATACGACTATTGTTATATATACATTGACTTACGCGCGAGGCCATTTATTGACCAAATTCCCAAATTAGAACTAAGTATCCTATATTTAACTATCAACTACCATATATCCATCTGTATGCATAGTTGTACATTGAGAAAAGTTAGCTAGCTAAAGTAAGGTTAAGGATTATGATTTCCTAAGGTACTAGTACTACATTTGTTTGAAAGTTTCGAAAATTTGTATTGGTTTTGTGCTTGAATAATAATTAGATAATTAAGAAGTAGAAGATTTCAAATTGAAAATTGTTTTGTGTTTGAGTGATATTTGGAAAAGAAATATATGAGAATAGCTTATTACACAAACAAGGCCTAAATGTTTCATAAGTAATGCATAAATAACTCAATTAACAAATTAGTCTTACGTTCTATATCTAGAGTTCATAAATTAGCTAGGAGTATAACGATGCTTGTTCTTCTCAACACCTGGAAAGAGGGAATTAGGAACAAAAACATTAAGGCTCTGTTTGGATGTTAAGCTAAATTAAGATGAGTTGAATTCTTTATGAATAATAGTGAGTTGAGGTGGTAGAATGACTTTTTGTGGTTCCCACTTAAAATGAATTTAGATATGTTTGGATGTTAAGATGAGTTTAGATATATTTTTAGGATGTTGAAAAAGGTTGTGGGTTCTGCGTGTAAAGAGGTGTTGAGTTAAAAAAGTTTATGGGTTCTACATGTAAAGAAGTTTTGAGTTGAGATGAGTTTAGTAATTTGAGAGTTTGGTATTTGGATGTTAGACTCAGCTTAAAATTAGACTAAATTAGTGATTTGAGAGTTGAGTGTTTGGATGTTAGACTTAGTTTAAAATCAGATTGAACTGAGTTGATCTCAGTTTAGTCCAAATTCCAAACAAGGCCAAACATTGTAACACGTTCATAATAATGGTGTAGATGTATATTAGTATATGTACCATTAATATTTTTGGCTTATCAAAGTACAAGTACTAGTATTTTGTCTAGTTTTCACGTACGATTGAGTTTGTTTTGATAATGTAGCTCTCTTCTATTGGAAATTTAATTCTCGATTGAACATTGGTTCCGTGTGAGTTAAGGCATTCATCTTTTCTTCTTCTTAATTGCTAGATCTCTTCTCTATCACTTCTAGCTATAGGGCAAGATTTTAACTCCAACTTGCTGGTTTTTAACTATATCTGAATGTTGAATTAATTGATGAGCGTACTTGACAAACGGAAATCCCTATTGGAACCAAGTCTAGTTGATGCATTGAAACTAAACTTTCCCAATTAGTGCTCGTAGTTAGTTGTCAGTCAATTATCGGAGAGTAGATTTTTTTACAAATTTCTGACCCAAATACTTTCTATAATTTAGAGAGAGATAAACACACGTGCAGACCCGTTGCATTCCATATTTAGTTCCATATTACTCACGCACAACATTTAATTCATAGGACTCCATATATAATGCTGTATCTATCTCTCTCCAGATTATTAAAAATGTGTTTAGGCGGTCAGAAAATGTATCTATGATCTCTCTCTAGTTTTTGAATTTTGGCCAGGGTCATTCGATCAGGTTCCAACTCTATTTTTTTTTATTTAATTAATTTCTTTACTTAATTAATTAGACAAGGTTATTAGCAGTCTATAAATAGCATCCAATCCATGAGCCTTCTGCAAAATCCATCCCTACACCTTAATTGCTTGATTTCGCCATTTGGTAGTACTCATGGCTGCTAAAAGATCTCCGCTCTTCCCTTTGATCACTCTCGGCCTCCTCCTCGCCGTCATTCCTCTCCTTTCTCATGCAACAACTCCACCTCAGTCTTCTGACCAAAAAACATCATCCTTTGGATTTCTCGAGCATCTTCAGGGATGCCACAAGGGTGAGAAGCTCAAAGGTATCCATGACCTCAAAATGTATCTTGAAAAGTTTGGTTATTATCACAAAACCAAAAACCACACCCATGCCAATGATGATGATTTTGATGAACTCTTAGAATCTGCCGTCAAAACATACCAGCAAAATTATCATCTAAAGGCCACTGGGACTTTGGATGCTGAAACGGTATCAAAGATGATGATGCCTCGTTGTGGCGTAGCCGATATAATCAATGGTACAAACTCGATGCAATCGGGCAAGAAAAAGCATCACCACCCGGGCTCATTCCATACCGTCTCTCATTATACTTTCTTTCCAAATGCCCCGAGGTGGCCACCCTCAAAGTATCGTCTCACCTACAGGTTTCTCCCAGGAACCCCAACTCAAGCCATGAATCCCGTCGCACGAGCTTTCCAAACGTGGGCACGAAACACCCACTTCACTTTCTCGCAGGCTCAGTCAAACGCAGATATCACTATTGCTTTTCTTAGAAGGGATCATGGAGATGGGGCTCCTTTTGATGGAACTGGTGGAATCATTGCTCATGCATTTGCGCCAACAGATGGAAGATTCCATTATGATGCAGATGAGCGCTATAGTGTGGGTGCTACTCCTGGTGCATTTGACTTGGAGACAGTTGCTTTGCATGAAATTGGGCACCTTCTTGGACTTGGACATAGCTCAGTTCAAGGATCAATCATGGAACCTTGTATCTCTCAAGGAGTGACTAAAGGCTTACATCCTGATGATATTGCAGGAATTAGAGCCTTATATAATGTTTGAGAAATGTCTAAGAATTTAATGGGAGATATAGAATAAAGCATTTGTTGCTTATAAAAGAAACTATGACAATGATCGAAGTAGGCCATTCTGTTTTGGCAAGAAGATAAGGGATATAATTTGATAAATAAGCTGTTAAGATTTATATCTTAATGCCTTTAGTTTGAATTTTCACTTTATTAGTAAAGTCAAATCTAGATAATCATGAATATCTTGTTTGGGCAATATTTATAATTCCTAAGATGAATTGATGTGCTCAGTTATAATGTATGCTAATTAATTAGGTGCATTTTATTTTCTTACTTGCATGGTTGTTTAGATCAAAATTAATGAGTTGGTATTAGGGCTGCAACCCGGCTACATTTTTTTTTTTGGATCTGGGCGCGACCCGACCTATAGCATGCCAAAAGCGCGCGAACCCAACCCAACCCAACCCGAACAATGCGGATCACGGTGAACAGTGGGGTTTTTATTTTATTTTTTTATCTTAATTTTTTTTATATATTTATATTTTTAAATACTCATCAGAATTATGTACATAAGTTAGTAACATCAAGCAAAAGAATGAAAGCAATGGGCATCCAGTGCTGCTACAATAATACCAGTTAAATGCCTATTTCCTTTGTTTCCTAATGGACCAATGGTGATATTTCAATGTTAGACAAACTCCTGCAGCGTGCACATCTGGAGTGAGACTTTCAATCTCTATCTCATTTTTTACACTTGCAGTCCTAAACAGTATACCTTTAAAAAGTATATTTTGCCACTTATGAATAGAAAAAATCTGTATTTTGCCAGCCCCCGGACAATGTGACTAGTGGATCCTTCTTCAAGTTTCTCAATCCAAAGGAAACAACATATATCAGCATGAGAAATAAATGAAAGAAAATGGGTGTGTGATAGAGGGGAATGAAGAAAATAAATTATCAAATAATAATAAAATCTAATAAAAAAATGTATAAAAGCTATCTATTACAAAAATTATCTAAATTACAAAATATGAACATCAACTGATAGAGGACAAAGGAGCATCCAACGATCAAATTATAGCAGCTTCCCATCTCTTCCTCTGTATCTGTCATTATTAAAAAGTCAACACCAAATCAATAATAGCACATCAAATAATTCAAGTTTGTTGGAATATACACCAAGATCTTCATGTATTATGCCTTAGATGTAATAATGTAGGTTAATTTAATGCAGGTGATGATTGCATTTCCATTGGACCCGGGTGTTCAAATGTTCATACAACCAGAACACTGAAAAAGGCAACAGGGGAGGATGGCACTTGCATTGATTCATCTAATAAAATAATTAAAAGAGAAATATACCCATAAACAATGTTGCATTTAGACTTCAAATTCAAGCATATATATGGGTCAGAAATTAAGATGGGGATGCCGTATTTTTTTGACAAACAAAGGGTTGCTCATGTGGGTGGGATTAATTTAAAAGTAGAAGGATGGTATCCAAGGGGCCCTGACTGTCTCTCTCCCACAAATAGAAAAACATCAATTATCTCAAGCTTAATGTTGTTTCGAACTATCATTTTACATTTAATAAGATTGCATTGCATTTAGAGATCAATGGTCTTTAAAAGATCAATGGATGCAATTCTGGAGCCTAGCCACTTGAAATTGAACCAAAAAAATAGGGATGTGGTAAATACAAGGTGGAATGTTTCATGTTCTCAATTTTTTACTTTTTCAAATAATCCTATTATTATGCATCAGGTTCCCAAGTCATGTCAAAAATTGACAGCCTAGTTTCAATAAAAAAAGTTTTGTTCTAACAAAGTTATAAAATACACATCAAAATGATACATCATACCTTTCCCAGCTTCACTGCATCTTTTATTCGAGTTTTGTCCTCGTGATACAGTAAACAAATAAATAAATCTTAGTGATGAGTAACAATCTATTGAAAATAAGAACAATAAATTGTACCCATATCCACTTCTACCCCTTCTCAAAGATAGCTCATAATTCTCCCAATTCAGGAAAAACCCCACACAAAGAACCCGCTTCATGATTCTTCACAGCCACAGTAGAAAACAAAAGGTACCCGCAAAGCAGAATAACCCAAAAAGCTCATAAATGTACAAAAAAAAAAAAAGGTAACTACTAAGCCAAAATACAATCTGGGTTTCTCTATACGGATATCGAAGACATTGAAGAAGCTTAGATCATACCTAGACAAAAGAATATACAGGAATTCAAATCTGCTGAGCCAAAATCTGATAAGGAAACATAGAGATCCCACATGATTTTGCATAAAGGTGACACTTCACCCCAACCACCCAGAGAAAATAGCAATCGGCCCATTTTTTTCCATTTTAGTGTATGCAGTCAGCCCAAAGAAAAATAGCAACTCTCCCAAATAGCAAATATCACCAGGAAATATAGCAAAAATCAATACAATGAAACGTTCGAGAGAGAGAATGACTCAGAATGAAACATGGAGACAAAGTTAGATTAGAGAGAGAGAGAGAGAGAGAGAGAGAGAGAGAGAGAGATTACCATAATAACGAAAGTAAACTTTTCTGTTCTACTTGAGTGACTAAAAAGAGAGAAAGAGAACCAAAACAGAGAGAGCCGAGAGATAGAGAGATAACCTTGGAACGAGGTAGTGGAATGGAGGCCTGGAAGTTCGAAGTCGGAGAACGGAGATGGCGACGGCGAAAGGCAACAATGACTAGGGTTTCCGCAATGGGGAGAAGACTTTTTGCCTTTCACCTTTCGATTTCGATGGGTTTTAGAAGAGAACACGTTCAGTTTCGACGGGTTGATAGTTTAAAACCCGTTATTTCACTTTGACCCAATGAACCCGTTTTTATTCGGGTGGACCAAGTCAATTTTGATAGACAGATCGGGCTCAAGGGTTTTTCTACATAGCCCTAGTTGGTATGGTTGAAGAAAATTGTCAAATTTTCATGGATCTTGCCTCAGTATGCCTTGTTATAGATTTTTGGATGATAGAAATCGAGAGTACCAAATGCTCATTTTCCATAAAAATAAAAAATCAGAGCACCACCTTTGAGGTTGTCTTGGATGCCTTTGAGCCTGTGATAATCATATCCCTTTTGATATCCCAAAAGATGCTTTTGAACTAAAAAAGGGTGATTTTTTTTTTTTTTTCAGTTGTGTGAGGATGGAGATCATGAAGTCGAGGATCACGAGATCAGTGAAGGCCGAGAAAAGGAAAGAAGCAAGAAATATTATGAAATGCCAAGAATTTAAAGAGATGGAAGGAAAAACTAATAATGAAAAACCCAAAATAATAACAAATCAAAAAGGAAAAAAAAAATTGGCTACACTAGCATAAGATTTCTAATAGTGCACTTATGGAAAAGGGTCAAAGGAACAAATTTGATCAACCGTTCCAAGATTTTTATGTACATATAGATGGACCGGGCACATGATAGCAAAATATTTGAAAGAAATTGATTAAAAGGTTTTATGTCAAAATATACATAAATCACCTAGCAGTGATCAAGTACTCATGTAACGTGCATGCATGGTTGTGGGACGTGTGAGATTATGGGATAAGTTATGACCACGCAGCGAAAGCTGCAGCAGCCTCTGTTTTAAACACCCAAAACAAAGCAAATCGAAATCATTAGAAAACCGACCCAACCCATCCTCCACCATGAACGCGGCCCGTCCACATTGAGCACCTCCGACTCGGAAGCTCCCTGGACCGCAACATCTCTAAACTAGTTGCACTACAACCCTATTTGACTCGAAAGAAACATATAAGTTTCACAGTTGTTTCTCTTTATCTTTTAGATACGTTGTCTTGTGGAATCCAAGGCCATCGCTCGGAACACCCGTGTGAGTGCTTAGAAAATCCTGGGCAAGCAATGCAGCTTGCCAGAGGGAAAAGCCTGGCGAGCACCAACAATGTCAGCGGTTGGACATCCTGGGCGAACCCCATTTCTCACCCAGGAAATAAGTCAGGTGGGCACGATACCCACCATCGCTTAGAACACTTGGGCGAGCAATACAGCTCGTCCAAGAAACGAGCATCGACCTGTCAGTGCTAGGAAAGTCCCAGGCGAGCAATATAGTACAATTGAGAGACAAGCAATGTGGGCACTTAATGAGTAATGAACCTAGCAATGATCAAGGCAAGTAACCATGAACTTTTCCTAGGCTTTAAACGCGAAGCCTGACCTCGTAGGGATTAGGGAAGGCAAGTAAGGCAGATAGTCAGCCAGACCCACGCATGGAGAGTTTCAGGGCGAGCAATCGGGCAACAATCAAGGCGACCAATGGAGTTCGCTCGAGTCATACATGACTGACCTAAGCTATCAGATAGGAAAGCAACGAAACTCACCCGGGTTTTTCACACGAGCTAAGAAGTCAAGAGTTCGCATAACCCGCTTGAGCATTGAACAGAAAATCATAACAACGAAACTTGTCCAAACATGGCAGGCCATGAAACTTGCCCAAGCGTGGTGGGCCTTGAAGCTCACCCCAAGCAACAAGGAAGGATCGTGCCTAGTAATAATACACTCCCTCAAGACACAAGGAAAGGCTTAACCTAGCAACAATGCTCGCTGCCAAGCAACAAATACTCTGAGTAACTCGAGACACAAAGCTCACTCTTGTTTGCTCGCCCCAAGCACGAGATCTAACTTTCACTTATGCTAACAAGTTTGAACTTTGGATATTCTCCCCATGAAGTTCCTCAGGTTTCTACGAGGCTCTTAAAAGAATGAACGGATGGACATGCGGGTACTTAGACTGAATTAACGTACAAATGGGCATGCGGGCACAATTGTTCGCCTCGAGAAGCGAGGAGACTTTCGGTGAGCAATCACACTCTTCCTTAGAAACAAGGAAGGACAATTGCGAGTAAAATTAGTCGTCCTTAGGCGAGGAGCTAGGACAACCAACACTGCTCACTCCGAGCAATAAGGAAGAATCGTGCCGAATATCAATACTCACCCTCGAGATGCAGGGAAAGACTTGATTGAGCAACTAGAGAAGACCTGATAGAGCAACAATGCTCACCTTGAGAGACAAGAGACTTTGGGGAGCCTGCTCGCCCAACAAAACATATGGAGAAAAGGAAAAATCTAGCAAACACATTGCCTACCACCAAAAGCAATTGACAAAGGCCTCCTGAGAAACAATGCTCTTCCTGAGCAATAACACTTGCCCTGGGCGACAATACTCACCCAGGCAACAATGCTCGCTTGAGCACCAAGGAATTGCACCGAGCAACAAGGCTCTCCCAAGCAACAAAGGACTATGCAGAGCAACAAACAAAAATGCTCTCTCAAGCAACAAAGGACTATGCAGAGCAACAAACAAAAATGCTCTCTCAAGCAACAAAGGACTTCTAGAATTTTATATCATTCTTTTTCTTCATCTCATCTTCTCTTTCCTTTCTTTTCTCTTCATCACCCACATAATTTAAGAAAAGCGTCCTCAAACAATAAATTATAAATTCCAATTTTCATTGTATGCTAATCTATTCGATCGAGATAATTTCGTCTAGCTGATGATGATTTTCCTTCGAAATTTTAACAAGTGATCACTCTTCTAATTAAGAAGCGTCCATGCATCTTTAGATGTTTAAATTGAAGGAAGCACAATTATCAAAATTTACAAATTGATCAAAGAAATAGTAAGTGCTACCGTCAAGTCCTATCGAAGAAATAAAGAACTTATGATGGGAAGACTCCAAATTATGAGACCTTGTTAATTACTTACATCAAGTAATGAAGCCCTGCCAGAATAGGAGATTATTCTGAAGGCTAGTTAAATAATAGAAGCTAGAGATTGAGATTTAAAAAAATCGCAACCAGAGAGAAACTCTGAGAATAGGGTTTTACTATAAAATAAATCAATGATAATCTTCTGAAGCCCATAAGCCGGGCTTATAGCTAACGAAAAATGGTAAAATTGTAATTAAGGCCAAAAAATAGAATACGGATAAGATAACTATGGTTAAAATCTGACCAAAGAATCTGGAATAAAATCAGTACCAAAGATAAACATTACCATAAAAGAAAATTGATGAAAAATGGAAGAATTAACTAAAAGTGGCGATTCTGAGTAGAAAGGGCTGATTTTGGGGTTCACAAGGGGCCCACCAGGAAAAGCATGGTCATCACGATGTGCGCGTCAGAGAGAATTTCTGGATTGGGGTCATATGCGTGATACTGACACCTATACCCAAAGTTTTAGTTAAAATACTTCTGTTGGCACTTCTCCTCGCCCAATCGAGGAAAAGTATTCTCGCGAAACCGAGAAATAAATCGTTACTTGCCCAAATCCGACGATTACCACTTGTCGTCCAAATCTGCCGCTTCTCGCCCAAATCTTAGGAATACTCATCTCTTTCCTCCGGTTTTGCATTGGTCTATCTTCTCGAAGTAATCCAATGCTTTTAACGTCGCATGTGTTAGTTGAGCCTCATCAGACTCAGATCCCCTACATCAGGTAATTATAACAAACTTTTACGTGCATGTGTTAAATATATTAACGTTACAATATATTGCATCAAGGCCTCACTTTTTGATCACTTGATCCCTAACTTGCCCAGCTGCTAGCTAGTTCAACATATAAGAATTTTACTATCATTATCTTTGCACACACATACACTTGCTTAATATCATTGTACACTCCCTAAGGTTGGGATTAAACTACATATTTTTCAAGTTCTTATGTATGCGGATTTCAACTCCCATTTCTTGGTATATATCGCAAGCCTTCCATGCATGAGTTTGTTTATATCGCCATTGCATGAGTTATTATAGCTCAAGAAAGAGCTGAAGAAAAGGAAGAAAGAAGAGAAAAGCTATTCCACTACCGCCTAACTATTACCCTTTAATTTGCCTTGCCTTTTGGGGCCCCGAATCTCCTCGTTGATCGCTTATACATATCTACATACATAATATATATATATATGCATGCAAACCAATTAGGCTAATCATAATTCAACTATTACTTGATGATCCCCCTCTTCCCTAAAGATCAGTGAGAGACAAGACCTCAATCGTGAGCGTGTGTGGTGGGAGTTGATCTCTTTTTCAAAGCACGCAGCCTACAATATTGATCAATATATGGGTCTTCATTTTGATCTCTCCATCGATCGCTCACTAAGTGTTGGTAGATTTGGAAAAGCACTTGTTTAATTATAAGTTACAAGTTTAAAGTAAGTCATGTGTCTATATAAGGCCGAAACCACTCACTGATCAACTTATTCTGATCTCTAGCAAATTAATTAAACTGGTTAGTGTCAAGGCACTACAACAGAAATGACTTTTTGGGACGAAATTTTTCGTCCCAAATTATAGTCATTTCGTCCCAAAATATTTTTTGGGACAAAAAAAATTCGTCCCGAGCTCGTCCCAACAACACTGTCCCAGAAGATATATTGGGACGAAAATCATCATTTCGTCCCAAAAAATATCTTTTGGGACGAATTTGATGGAAACCGTTCGAACACGTTCGAACGGGAAAGATTATTTGTCACGGTTGAAATTCGTCCCAGAATATCGTTCGAACGGTACTAATTGACGTTTGAACGATTTAAATCTAAGTTCGAACAACGAACACATTAGTTATACCCGTTCGAACGGTAAAAATAGATTTCCGTTCGAACGTCAAACGGATATATCGAACGGCATAAATATATATTTCCGTTCGAACGTGGTGAAATTATCGTTCGAACGTGACATAAAGAAATTGAGTTCGAACGTTAAAGTGGGAGTTCGAACGATAACTATTTTATTTAAACTCAATAATAAAAAAACCAAATAGACATTCATAATATTTGAAAAAATACATTACAAACTATTTAATAGTCACAAAAGTTTTATAATAAGTGCAAACTAAATAAACAACCATGAAACTAGTATTGTTCGTA